>JAHKKF010509093.1:0-50297 GCA_019740295.1 Labeo calbasu
TAAATAACAATTTTTGTGCATTTTACATTAAAAACATTACTAAAATAATGTATATATATATATATATATATATATTTTTTTTTTTTTTTTTTTTTTTTTTATGTTAACAGTGATTTTAATATTATGTTAGTATTTAATTTATTTTAATTTTATATTTTATCTCTGAGGTCGGCTGAGGTACATCCATGTGAAACCATAGCATAGTATGCCACTGATGTAGTTGTTTGGCAAATGTAAGGAATGAAATGTTTTATGGCTCTCAGGAGTGACCCTGACCCTGCTCTAGTATTCCCCTGATCTCTTGGGTAGTAAGAAGTCAAAGGGTCGGAGCTCGCAGGCTGACAGAACAGGAGGAACGAGGGGAAATGCATGTTAAATGTGAAACATGGCAGGGGAGTTGTATTGCCATACAACTCAATTAAAGCTTTATGGACTCTTTAAAGACAAACCATTAAATCTAACACTCCCTGAGAATGTTTCCCTACTCTATGAGCGCACGGAATGGAGGAAGTCAGCTTTTACCGTTGCATGAAATGTAATTTTCATTAAAAGCATTCATTCTGGGGTTTTTAAAGGAAAACAGTTCCTTCTGGGGCTGAGTGAATATCTGGTGAATAGAAACCACAAAGGCTGTTGAGTTTTTCCATACCAGCGCTGCGGTTTGGTCTATACAATGACAAAGTAACGTAGCAAGAAATAGAAAACTTTTGGGTAAACTTCAGATTGGAAAGAAATAGCCAAACACACATCATTATGCTTCAAATCAAAGCGGCTCGGCCCTCAGTGAGCTCCGGGGTCATTGTGATTTATTATTTTAAAATAATATTGCAGTTTAGATGAGATGTGAATCATGTCTAGAGTACCACTGCAGTAGTTTCCTACAACTGCATTACAGAATGACACTTGATCGCACATAATTACATCTGCGCTTCTGATGTGTTCCAGATTGATCCGTCGTTGCACAAACCATCCAGTGGATGTCAATGGTAAATCTATTTAAAACTAAAATAACAACTTTGTGGAAATGTTTTGGGGTTTACTTCACCAAAGTTGACAGCGCCAAAAAAATCCACTAATATGACCGTGCGTGCTTATTGAACATTTTCACGTATGTTTCTCTTGAGATTAAACAGTGCCTTCCCAGAGCTTAGAAAGACTCTAAACAAAGTAGTTTTGGACAAAATCAGAATGCATTTTTTGGCATAACTTGCAATTATAACTGAAAACCAGCAATAAGGATTTCCTATTCGATTACATCATAATGCTAATTCATACACATCACAGCAGCTGCCTGTTGAATCTCATTACTGGATTCAACTCTGCCTAGGTTTCTTTTTTTGAAGATTATCAGGTCAACACATCTTCATAGCTAGCTGACTGATAGCTGATTTAAGTTTAGTACACAACAAACCAATTAAAAGCCATTTCAGAGATGCAGATGCATTTTCTGTGCTTCTAATTCAGTTTTGGTTACACTTTATTACAGTAGTCCACTTTCGACATTCTACCGACTATAAGTAAATTTGCGATTGCATGTCAACTAACCCTTATTCATTTATAACCACGTGTCAACTAACTAAAGAGTTAGTAGAATACATTGACATGTACTTGCAAACTTACTAGTCTACTAATACTCTAATGACTGGTAGTTGAAGGACATTGATAAAATAGTCCATGTGACATCAGTAGTTCAACTGTAATTTTACAGGGAAACAAAAATAACAACTTATTCAACAATTTCTTCTCTTTCATGTCAGTCTTCACTGTGCGTTCACAGGAGTACCATGATGCTTGTTACTTTGTGCACAGAAAGTATTCTCGTAGCTTTATAACATTACAGTTCAACCACTGATTTCACATCGACTATTTTAAACAATGTCCTTACTACCCTTTAAAGGCCTTGAACATGGTAGTTGCGTTGCTGTATGTGCAGGGTCAGAAAGCTCTCGAATTTCATCAGACATATCTTAATTTGAGTTCTGAAGATGAACGAAGGTCTTACTGGTTTGGAACGACATGAGGGTGAGTAATTAATAACAGAATTTTCATTTTTGGGTGAGCTATCTCTTTAAGGCTTTAATGATTTTTAAAACTTTATAGTCATAGTCTTTGATGTGAACGGGCCTTAAATGAATAGTTTACTTCTAGAACACAAAGAAATTACAAATAATGTACTCACCCCATTGTCATCCAAGATGTTCATGTCTCTCTGTCCTCATTCGTAAAGAAATAGAAACATTTCAGGAATTATCTCCATATAGTGGACTTCTATGGTGCCCAAGAGTTTGAACTTCCAAAATGCAGTTTCAACGCAACTTGAAAAGGCTCTAAATGATCCTAGCTGAGAAATAAGGCTCTTATCTAGCGAAATGATCTGTCAAAAAAAATGTATATACTTTTTAACCTCAAATGTTAAAAAATAATCTAGCTCTGCCACGCACATGCGTACTCTGTGCAGTCCCGTTCAAGACAGTGTATGTCGAAAAACTCCCATCTCATTTTCTCCTCCAACTTCAAAATCGTCATACCCCCCCTTTTTTTTTTAGCAAAGGGCGTTTGACCTTCTTTGCATGTTCACTTTGTAAACACTAGGCACTTCTGCAGGACAATTTTGAAGTTGGAGGAGAAAATGAGATGGGATTTTTGACATACCCTAACTGTACTGAACAAGCATTTGAGGTTAAAAAGTATATAAATTTTTATTTTTTTTTTAGAAAACGATCGTTTTGCTAGACGAGACACTTATTCCTCGGCTGGGATCATTTAGAGCCCTTTGAAGCTGCATGTAAACTGCATTTTGGAAGTGCACCATAGAAGTCCACTATATGGAGATAACTCCTGAAATGTTTTCCTCAAAAAACAATTTCTTTACGACTGAAGAAAGATGGACACAAACATCTTGGACGACAACGGGGTGAGTACATCATCATTTTTTTGTTCTGGAGTCAAAAAGTCAAATCTGACTATGTATCGCATAAGTAACAGTGTGTTTATATCACGACTTTTAAAGAGAACCTCATCATCCATGGTTTATTTTTTGGTTTCAAATAATGTATTCCCAGATGCACACTGAATGAAGATCATATATTTTTTCATGATAAATACACATCATTTACAAATAAAGTGGTTATGCAATAAATACATCATAAAAATCTGAGCATTATACTTCATGTGCAATTGCACTCATTTTGAAATGTACATGGGACAGATACATCTTCAAAGTCACTGGAAAAAGCAAGCACTCTCATTAAAATATTTATTTTCCCGTTTGTTTGTTTTTTCAGTCAACATAAATATATTCATATATATTTCTTTTCTTCCTCCAAAATAGCTCTTTGAACGCTCTTTTGTATAAATAAAAGTCTTCATTGAGGAGATGTAGCTCTCATCGGCACCCGCAGCCCTCCACCACCATGTCCTGGTAGTTTTTAAGAATGACTTTCTCGTACTCGTCCAGGTACAGCAGCGAAATGGGACTGAGCTCCGTCGGGACGCAGCAAGCTTTAGGAATATTGGAATTGACAGAGTTCACCAGCGTCTGGACGATGGCGTGGTTGGTGGAGTTCAGGTGGTCCGACAGCGGGAAGGGACACTCGCCGTGGCAGTAGAAAGCGTGGTAGCCGGGCGGCGCCACGATCCACTCGTTCCAGCCCACGTCGCTGAAGTCCACGTAGAGAGCGTGCCGCCTGCAGTTCGTGCGCGGGTGCTGCTTCCTGCGCTGCTTCTGCCTTTGCCGCGCCTGCCGCTTCTCTCGGTTCGAATGCAGGACGGCGGAGCCCTGTCCGTCGTGGCTGTAGGTCACCAGCAGGGGTCGGGCTTGCGCCCACGAGTCCTCGTCCGCATGAAGGGAGCGGCTGACCCTGACGTGCCTCCTACGGTTCGTCTCGACCTCCTCGGATCCTTCCGACTCCTCGGGATGGAGCACCTCCACCAGGAGCCCATGGTTGTGCTGGGATTCGCGGGCCCAGCGAGCCACGGCCGAACCCACGTCGAAGCTCTCCCAGCGCGTGTGAGAGTCCTGCACCAAACGGGTGTCGAGAAGTCTGGTTAGAGGCTCTTTGGAGGGGGCCAACGCTGGCCTGAACACCTCGTAAATGTTAATTCGGTGGAAACCACCTGCACCGGCTTCGCCGAGAACCTGGTCCCTGAAAATGCGCAGCTCCGCGGCCGTGATGAGCTCCTCGGCGGGAACGGAGGTAAGGTTGAAGAAAAACTGCTGCGCCGTTTTTCCTTTCAGGCTGGACAGTGCCTCGAAAGCCTCTGGAAGGACAGAAGAAAGAGCGCGTTAGGATCGTGTCAACAAATTGGGCTACAACAAAAGAATACTGTTGGATTGTGAAGCACTTCAGGCTGAAACCTGACATTTTTGCTTTGACTCTGAATAGGATTTTCCACTCAGCATTTTCTTGTCTGGCCTGAGTGAGAGATTATATGGTAGAACCAGGTGTTAAAATGAAAGGCTGGCTGCGAGCGCAAGGCTGTTTGTGTGGCTGTAGAGTGACAACGTTCTCTTGTTTCCAAGACTTTATTGAATAAAGGTTGCAATCAGCGAAGGAACAGCTACTCCTACGACTCAATGCCCTAAAATAAAACGCTCTCAGACCAAAGAGCTCGCTTAATCTCTTTTGAAAAGAGACGTTTTGGAAATTCCATTCCCAATAATCCAACCTATCTGCTTCATAATCACAAAGAGCCTACAGAAGATAAGCACGCTTTATTTGATGTGGGAAAGCCCGGCTCTTTCTTTCCCTCGTTCTGTCTGTCTTTCTTCACCTTTTCCTTTTTCTCCCAGTCAATCCGTCTTGAGGGGGAGTGACTGCGAACATGTCGGGGCTTGCCGAAAGCAGTCAGCCACAGTTATGAGTGTATTGACATTCCTAATTTCTGTTTGTACGTTATGCCAAAACAGCAAATCGTACAAGTCGTACATTCGCCTTGAAAACTGACTGCGTATCTCGGCTGAGGATCTCGACGTCAAATCGGAGTCATTTCGGTGGTGCCTTATTGGAAGGAACTTCAGAAACGATTACATAATATTACGCCGAAAACTCTTTGAGGGATGTAATAAAAATCCAGTCAGGTCTTCAACCACCAAGTTCACCTAATTAAAACAACGAGAGAAGCCTGAGGCAGAGGAGTTGCTCAATTTACTATAGAGGGCACGAGAAAAGTCTCATTTGGAGTAAACAAGGAAGGCATTGAATGCAAACGCTTAAATTGTTTGTTTCAACACGAGCACACAAAAAGCATCCCTTGTTTGCAGTGTGTCGGCTCGACCACTGGATGTCATCCATCCGAATCTGTGCCATTTTACAGGGCCGCCTAAACAGCCTGTAATGACTCTCGTATGGATCCCTCCCCCTCTCTTTACCACAGTACAGCGAGTTAGCGTGATTTTTCCTGTGTTGCCATGAGACTAAAGTGAAATGTTTTTAAATTGTATGCTATAGTTTATGTTGACCTCTAAACAGACTCCAGCATGAAGATTGCCTTCCATGAACAAGGCCAGTGACTTTCACAGGCTCAAATCTTCCAGAGCAAGAGAGGGCATGTTTCACGATTGTTTAAATCAGATAACACGCCTAAAAGAGACTTAATTGACATGCCACCTGATCACACTCGGCTTGATTTCATTACATGAAAAAAACAGATTCTGTTTCTAGTGAATTCAAATCTGACCATTCAACAAGGCCACCCACAATCCCCCGACTGGCTCAAACAGTTAGGCTAGAATTACTCGGGCATGTGATAAAGAGTTGAGCGAAGCTAAACACACACGCACAATATCTGTACGAAAGAAACAAGCCCCCCCATTGATGCCTCGAAAACATCACGGACAGAACTTGATGGAGAACAGCTAAACTACCATTCTGGATTTCCTCATAAGGCTTGTTACTGTAATCTGTGGATTCTTGGAAAATAACTAGTGCATGAACTCCACACTTTGTCTAGAAAACTACTGTAAGTGCACTCAGACACTATCAATTATTTGCAGTAAAGTCAGCGTTAGGATGCATTTTTTCGCTTCTTTAATAATAGTGAGAGCTGTCTGTGGAATGTCAATAGTTTCCAAATGGTTGCGTCACATCGTTCCTTAGAATTTTAGAATGTTCTAAAAAAATGCTCTTTTGAAAATTGGAATTTTCAAATTTGAATTTTTAAATGTTAAGAACCAGGAACAACTCTTTACAACCAACATCTGGCCTCACCTTCGTGATGAAAACTTCGTATTGTGTTTGCTCTGCTGGCCGCCCTCTCCACGTGCTTTCCCATAGTGCTCCTCGGGCGCCGGATGTTCGGTTCATCGTTTTCAGAGTGCATATAATACAAGTCCAGCATGTACTGAGGGACCACCGCCGATTTGCTCGGCGTGGGTCTTCGCTTCAGTCCAAACATGTTGAGCAGCCGTAGCTCAAACTCTTTCAGGAAGTTAATATCGGATCTCTCCGGCGTGTGTCTCCCCGAATCACTGTATTTCCGTCGGTCGATCTCGGGAATGAGTCCAGCGGCACCTCCCAGCAACACCTGACCGAGCAACAGCACCGTGAGAGCGCGGACCACGGCGACCATGATCAGTCAGTTCCTGCGAAGAGGACATGCGAATTAGTCAAATTTGCAATTTAAAAAAAAACAAAATCTTCTTAGAATCATTTTCATGGTTTAAAAAGACAAGTTTTACAGCATTATGTCAAAGGAGAACCTTTTTAGGTTCCACAATTAACTTTTTTATGCTAAACCATCTGCTTTATGGAATCTGAAGAACCTGTAATGTAGCATCACAAGAAACTTGAACAGTAAAAAGAATTATTCTGTAAGAAGAAGATTGTTTGCTGCACCTCAGGTCCTTCAAAGAACCATTAAAGAACATTGTTTTTTAAAAATATACATTACATTTCTTGTAGCTACTGTCCCCTGGAGCAATCTGGCGTTAAGTGCTTGCTCAATGCCACAATGGTTCATAGATCACCCGTAGATAGGTTCCAACCTCTAATCACTCGTAGAAGTTTAAGGTTTGTTTGGTTATTATGGAATACCTGTTCCTTTAAGTCCTAAAACACTTTTGAATAGCAGCCCAGAGCCCCAACCACTTATATGCATGGAAAAGATCCCTAGCCACATTCAACCTGCGGCTGCCTCAAACCACAGACATATCTAGATCTTTTGGAGATGTCTTTGAGGCGATGAACGCACACGCATGCGAAAAGATTAAGAATAATATCCCCGCCGCAGGCTATAATAAGAGATTGATCTACAGTGAAAGCGCAAGACTCCAAAGAGGATGTCAGACAAATGGGATGAAACAGGAAAGAGTGAATCAAAAGAAATCGAAAGAAGGGAGACATGAAGACAGCAGACATGGAGTCTGCAATTAAAGAGAGATAAGAGAGCAGTGTCTGGGTGGGGGTCTGCCTTTAGATCATGAAAGGAAAGTCTTCAAAAGGACTGAATGTCTAGCAAAAGACGCTTCGCTGAGGGAGAGGCAGAGTTGTGAGGCTACAGGTGGTAGATCTTACGCAAAAACAACTCAAGCAACAAAGACGACAAAGAGATCTGATGATAAGGAAGCAGAGAAGTGTTTTCTTTTCATTTGCGCATACCTTCAGACCTCACGGACTACATGTATGCACTTTTGTGAGGTGATATACACCAAGCTGAGGTATAGACATGTCAACGCTGGTTTTAAAACACTGTTTGCAAAACGTAATACTAAAGAAAGAAGTTGTAGCGTTACCGAAGGAGGAAGCGCTGTGGCCGGTCTGCGTTCCCGTCGTCTCTTAAATTCCTCATGAATTCGTGTTTTAATCCACAAGCGATTTCTTTATCCCACGACAGAGAGTCGCCGCAACGCAGGTCGCCTCTTCTTGTTCATACTTGAGCAACACTTCAAACTAGACTGTACTAAACTCTAATGAAGTGCGCAAACGCTTAGGTCAAAGAAAGCAGCAATTCCAAAAATGACAGCGCGAGTTCGCCAAGTCCTGGATTTGTCATTTTTCGCTTAGAAAAGTCTGTTCAGCAGAAGTTTTTGGAGGCTGCTTGGAGACTCATCTCTGCGTGCAGCATGCGCCGCGTCTGTGCCATTGATTGGAGCGCTTCGCTCCGCGAGTGCGAGTCTTTTTGTTGTCTGGTGATGTCACAATGACTGTCATCATTCAAGTCCATTGAAACGCGCCGCGTTCTCTCCATTCAAACGTTTGAACATGCCCACAGTTGCGTGCTGATTGATCGAATTTGTCCTTGTGCATATTTTATGTGTTCTACACTGTAAACATGTTAGTAATTTTAACGGGAAAGGAATGTAAATATGATTCAGTTCGAACGTGTAAACACGTAGTTACCTTACTAAAATATGGTGCATTACATTTTGAAATGGGGATTTTCAATCTTTATGATGCCAAATGCTCACAAATATGATGGTCCCGTTACTATAACATAGTATATTGTCATGTATAAAGAGCCATTTATAATGTACAGATAGGCTATAAAAATAGATACATAAATAAATACATTTCTTTTTTGTCATGGCAATATATTGTCTGTAAACTATTTATTTTGTTTCAAATTGACAGTGAATATTCTTTTAGATTTATAAAGCTGAAGGAAAAAAATCTGTACAATATTTATAGGTTTTAATATTTATTTCTGACTTCACTTTTCTTTTTTTCCACTAAAGCTTTACAGAAAATGTTGCCTGGGGGAGATAATGGTCATCGGTTAGAAAATGCAGGATAACACCCCTTTATGGCCCCCTGGGAGTTCCCAGATTTAAAACCCCTTTGTTATGAGAAAATGGTTTAAAAGCATACATTACTTTATCATTTACAGACATTTTGATCTATTAAACTTTATGATGCCACAACACTTCCAAATACGATTCCCCTTGATAAAGGCATGTATATGTGTAAGCCATTTATAATATATATGCAAATATAGTAAATGTGATGAAAAAAAGTACTTTTATTTTGTTAAAAATCGTAAGAATTTCTTAAAATATTGTCTGGAAAATATTATTTTTCTTTCACATTGACAAATATATTTTACTCACTAAGTACAGTTAGATATATAAACCGAAAGAGATTCTTTTTTTGTTTGTTTAATTCTTTCAGTTTGATTTTTTTTTTTTAAAGCAGCTTTCTTTTAAGGAAAATTCCTTAAGACGACAGAAAAATACAAGATAGCACCCCTTTATGCCCCCCTGGAAGTTCCTGGCCCCCCATGTTAATATAAAATGTGTAATTGTACTGTAAAATAGTGTAAAACATTATATTTTATTACTACATTTTACGATATATTATTATAAATACATCTATCTATCCAAAACAAAACTTACATCACAAACAGTTCACACCATCAAGGTGTGAATCACAGTTAGATCTCGAGCAGACAAGGCTCTGTTGAAGCGTCCTTCGCTATTTGAATAACAATGATCTGTGTGTATCGATTGGCGAGGTGTCTGTTACGCAACAGTGTGTTTGTTTTGCATAAGTAAGTTTTACTTTTTCTTAAATCCACAGGTAACATGCTATATATAACATGCTAATGCCTTTTGAAGCATGACATCATATTAACCCATACTGTGACGACGCACCATGCCATCTGCGAAGAACCGAAATCCCTGGTTATCATTGATCAAGATGTGTTAATGGCTGGATTAAATCTTGTTTTACGACTGGATTATGCTCATTAACAAGAGTTTGCAAATGCAGTGCCCTTTGCTCTCTCAGAGCATGGGGTTTAAAAGTGACCTCCTCTCCTGAATCCAGACTCAGAACAAGAAAACACAGAGAGAAGCAGTCTTTAAAATCCTTTTAATAAGTAGATGTTTATATATTTAATCTAAGAGTTTATTTATATGCTCTAAAAACAGTTTTGTGCTCCACAGAGGCAAACAAGTGGGGAATAAACATGCTGCGGATGTCAGATGTCACGACCGAGGACCGCCAGACTGAAACCGTCACTATTAGACAAATCCGCGGACGTCTGCTTACTCAACAGCACGTATGTAGAAGGAATCCGCATATGAAAACCCCTCATTGGTTACAGGTATTCATTTCAATTATGTGTTGATGGCAAGTTTGTTTTGACAAAAGCAACTGGGCCATTGAGATGGGAGAGACAGCAGTAGATTAAACCCCATTGAGATCAAAAGATATCTTTGTGTGCTTCCAAGACAATAACATCTTATGAGGGATAATCCCTGGATCATCCACTTAGCAATTAAAATACACTGATGCATTCCATTCCTCAGGTGATACTGGTCTCTACCAGTCCCGGCCAGTAAAAGTGAGCTCGGTGCACAAATCAGATGATCACTTAAACGATTACAGATAGCTTTCGGGAGCGCTAGTTTAATAAGGAATATGTGGCCTGTTAAAGTTGCAGTAAAAAACATTTACGTGCTTTTATTCCCATTTGCCGCTCCCCTAACGTTCACCTTGTTGCCTAAACAGTAGGTCATGAACATAGTGCTCTAAGCTCTCTGTTGGCCAAAGGTGCTTTAGATTCAGGGATAACACTTCACAATGCATGTTAAGTAGCCTTAATTACTCAAAACAAGAGGACCACGGAGAGTGAAAAGAATGTTTATCTTTGCCTTATTGTCTACCGGTGTGGGCTGAACCCAGGCGAGGAGATTGTGTCCATGAGGTCTGCTGGTGTGGAGGTGTTTGTGTGCTTCAATTTTGCCCCAGTGCCCCATTAAAAAACCTAAAGTCATTATCTAATGAATTGACGGTTGATCTAATTATTCTCTGATTGGATGAAATGTTATCTTTTAAATTCCATCTCATTATTTGTTCAAAGTTATCTGCTTGGATCCCCAAATGGCTGCAGCCCGTGGGCGAACATTCCGCTCTGATGCTTGTTTACTGGGAATAACGTCACTCATTTAAATGGCAAATGAAGAATTGACCTGTATGAAATATTGTGCTTATGCTTTCAGGGGCTTTGAGGAATCTTTGATCCGTGGCTGGGAGGAGCAACGACCTCTGTCTTTTCCTGCATCAAACTTTAAAGATCATTTCTATATTTGGAGGCATGTGCTGGATGTTGTTGCATTTGTCTGGTAAGTCAAAGATGACGTTTACTGATGCTGAAGCAACCCTGAAAGTTTTTCGATTAATGGGAGATTGGCAGCCAGAATATGGCTGCATTTAGTTGTTTTTAAATACAGTAAAACACTGAAATATTATTACAATTTCAAACAACTGTTTTCAACTGTAATATATTTTAAAGTGTCATTTATTCCTGTGATGCAACGTTGAATTTTTAGCATCTTTACTCCAGTCTTCAGTGTCACATAATTCTTCAGAAATCATTCAGATATGCTGATTTGCTACTCAAGAAGCATTTTATATCATTATCAGTGTCAAAAACAGTTGTGCTGCTTCATATTTTTGAAAAAAATTTTTGTTTTAATCATATAAAACCAGCCTTGGTGAGCGTAAGAGACATAAATCATAAAAATCTTAATTATTAAATTTTTTTAGCCACCAGTTTATGGGTATAAATTAGAGCTGTCAAATGATTAATTGCGATTAATCACATACAAAATAAAAGTTTGAGTTTGCCTAGTATATGTGTGTATACAGTGTGTAATTATTATGTATATATAAATACACACAAACTAATGTATATATTTAAGAGAAATATATTATTTATGTACAAAATGTTTTTATTTATATATAATATAAATTATACAAAAATTGTAATAAATACATATACTTTCTTAAATATATGCATGAATGTGTTAATCGTTTGACAGTCCTAGTATAAATATATTTAATTAGATATATTTTATTTTATTTAATTGATTGATTGATTGTTACTTTTTAAGCCACTTGGGATCACCAAATGGAATTGGAATAATTATTTTTATTCTAAAAACTTTCTTTAACACTCTTTGTCCTCCATTGGTCGGAAAACCGATAGCTCCGCCTCAGACTTACACGATTGGTTAAACCAGTGTCTGGCAGCTTAGGCAAAACAAAACAATATTTTAAAAGTGACTTTTTGAGGGAATCAGACTATAAACGTCTATCTTAGTAAGCTAAAAATATTTTACCATAAAAATATGGTTTATTTGGGTTTATTTAGCAATACAAACACACTGAAAAACTAATCTGAAGCAGTTTTCACTAATAGATTACTGGTAAATTTCACAAATAATTACAAAAAATGGCAAGTAACACATTGAATCAAATGTAAAATTTATAGGTAGAAAGACTGAAATAGTATTTTCTTGTAAAGCGTACTCCAGTAATCTTTAAAAAATCACTTTGGAACAGTGTACGCACAGGGAACATTCAGCTCTTAGACTTTTTATTTACTGCCGGTTGGTCACTTTCTTTCTGACCTTAAATAAATCCCAGGCAATTTAAGCCTGGCAACCCCAAACTCAGAACAACAGTCAAAGAATTTCGGTTTCCTAACCATCACAGCTATTTCAATATGCACAAAGCTGCATGCAGAACGAAATCTGAGAATTCCGCCCACAAATCCTCTTGACTCCATCCCAAACCTCCGTGAGTGTAGAACATGGGGTTTTGTCAGTCATCTGTCTGCATGGATGAATCAAGCAGCATGTTATTGAGCGCTCCGGCTAACCGATGAAGAGCAGCCATCATTAAGGAGCATCAAAGTGCCAGAGCGTCTCTCCTCTGTCCTCCATCGGAGCTGAGTGGAGCTTCTGTCATCACCTACATTCCATGGGTCTGTCTGGGAAAAGGCATGGAGATGACTCTGCAGATTGAGCCCCTTACATTGTGCTAACAGTTGTTTGGCAGAATGCTACGCTACACATTCCACTGGTCATCGGACGAGCTTGTCTTTGGTTCCCTTAAAATCTGACCTGGACCACCACCATGAGCCTTAATGATGGTTAGGACCCCACTGGTCATTTCAAGCAAAGACGACAATGTGCCGTTGTTGTTTTCAGCAATATTGCGAAATATTATTAGAATTGAAAATAACTATTTTCTAATTAACTATATATTAAAATGTAATTTATTCTTGTGATGCAAAGCTAATTTTTAAGCATCATTATTCCAGTGTCACATGATCCTTCAGAAATCATTTTGATATGCTGGTTTGCTGCTCAAGAAACATTAGTGCTTTATTTTTTGCTTTTTCAAGACTCTTTGACAAATTGAAAGTTCAGAAAAGCAGCATTTGAAATATAAATCTCTTCTAACAAATGTCTTTACCTTTGACCAACCTAGTGTCCCTTTGCTGAATAAAAGTAGTAATTTCTTTCAAAAAAGATCCTACTGATACAGATATAAACAAACCAGTGATTGTTTACTGTTCTGGGATATAAATATATATATATACTTTGCTTTTCAGGCTGAAGTTCTCTGAGTTATAGATACACTCTCTGTACTTATATTGATGGGTTTACTGGACTATATAGTGCTATATTTAGCACTTGAAATCCTTCTAGGACAAGACAGCAATTATAGAAATATTAAAATAGATAGTAACGGTTTATCTAAGAACAGAAGACAGGTTGTAGCAAAGTTCAAGCAAATTATTAAACAGGTGCACTCAGTTTTACTCACTTCCAAGAAAATGTATCACGTTTAAATGTTTTATAGAGAAGGCCATTTTATAATGTTGGAGTAAACAGGATTTTGTAGCTCTCTTCACACTTGAACAGCATGAGGCGGCGCTCTTTGAAACCTTTAATAGAATTCTGTCATTATTTCATCATCATGTATTTCTAAACCTAAATATTATTTCTTTTCATTGAAGCGCAAAACTAGAATTTTCTTGACAAATCATTATGCAGCCATTTCCATGCGTCACTTCATAGTGACCACATCTGTCAAGGCCAAAAAAGCACCATAAAAGTAATAAAAGTGGTCCACATGACTCACGTGATGCATTTGAAGTCTTTTGAAGTCATGTGGTAGTTTTGTGTGAGCAGTAGACCAGAAGCCAAGTCATTTTTTTAATGAAAAGCTTCCTTTCTGTCATTGCTTTCCAATATACTGGTAATATGATTCAGGTTGGGCAATAATGATAAATTCGGTCATCTGTGTGTTGTAACCAAACATCACTATGGAAGCCAGTTTCTGCCACTGAATAAAACAATAAAACAAGATATATTATCTCACAACTTTTTTCTCAGAATTCTGAGAATTCTAAAACTAATTTTGTGTTATAAAGTCAGAGTTGACCCTTCGCAAAACCTGCCCTCCTTAGTTACTGTTGCTATGTCCGACAAATAATCCCGCTCTCACACTACACATCGTGTTCTCACGCAGTGAAATATACATTGCAGAGCAAAGAGGAAACTGACAACACGCCGACAGACAAGACAGAGCAGGTTACTGCTGGTATGAAACAAAGTCTCAGCTTTAAAATGTTGCCATTTGTTAAGAAATTCAAATACTAAGTGCTGTTTTGTGGCTCTTTAATATGTAGTGACAGATCACTGTTTTGTCTTATTAAATTAATCAACATGTGAACCAATTGTCTTTTTAAAGCACAGAAAAAAAACATGAATGAACATCAGAATGTATTTTTTATTTCAACCGCGGAAATACTATTTGTCGGACATAATGGTGGATTCGGCATTATGATTGGTCAGATCACCTGTCAATCAAGCTGTTTTCGAAGGGTCAATTGCAAGATGTAAACATATGACATGCAATTGCAAGTTTATATCACACAACTTTGACTTGTATCTCGCAATTTTTACTATTTTTCAGAACTGCAAGTTTATATCATGCAATTCCGACTTTATTTCTCAGAACTGCGTTTATATCTCATAAATCTGACTTTATAACACGCAACTGCAAATTATATCACGCAATTCTGACTTTATATCTTGCAAATCTGACTTTATAACATGCAATTGCAAGTTTATATCACACAATTCTGACTTTATAACTCACAATTTTGACTTTATTTCTCAGAACAGCCAGCTTAAATCTCACAATTCAAACTTTATTTCTCAGAATTGTTTATATCTCATAAATCTGACTTTATAACATGCAATTGCAAGTTTATATCACGCAATTCTGACTTCATATCTCACAATTTGGACTTTTTTCACAGAATTTCAAGTTTATATCACGCAATTCTGATGTCAAAAAAAAAAAAAACCTCACAATTTTGTGTTATAAAGTCAGAATTGTGAGATGTAAACAAGATACAAACTTGCAATTCTAGAAAACAAGTCAGAATTGAGTTTATATCTCGCAATTCTTACTTTATCAGAACTGCATGTTTATATCTCACAAATCTGACTTTATTTCTCAGAATTGCAAAGTATATATATTTACAATTCTATTTCTCAGAATTGCATGTTTATGTCTCGCAAATCTGACTTTATGACTGACTTTATTTCTCATAATTGAAAGTTTGTGAAGTTATATTTCACAACTCTGACTTTTTTCTTGGAATTCTGAGAAAAAAAGTCAGAATTGAGAGATAAAAAGTTACCTTGTTTTATTTTTCATTCAGTGGCAGAAATTGGCTTCTATATATCACTAATGTCAAACCTGACAAAATGGCATTTTCAGTGAATAACGCAAGTTTCAGACTTGCAATAGCTTTTAGCGTGGATCCCCCCTTTTTAGAGGCTCATCAACTTGGTCACATTGGAATTGTTATTTAATGCAAACAACTGTGAGGTCGGAACAACATGCCGGTGAGTAAATAATGTTTTTTAATGAACAAAGTGATATGAGAAAAAAAACATTCATTGTAATTTTTGGCAGTCTGTTCCAAGATCTTTAGACAGTTTCCTACCACTACAGAAAACTTAAGTAGATCTGAAGAGTTGAGATGAGAGATATAACGCGCTCGGGGTTCAGAGAGAGACTGGTAAATACAGGGATCTGCCCTTTGAATCAAACTGGTCTCGTAAAGACACCACATGTCACTGAATTATACGTTCGCATGATTAGAAGCTTGGGCTGCATAAACATCCCGTGTCAAGATTTACATTTCTCCGCTTAAGCACATGCAGCTGTTTATAGACTCCTCCGCAGACATAAGAAGCTCCGGCTATACATAGCAGCAGAAACCTTTAAAAAAAAACCCATCCTGAGGGGGCTCATTTAGATTAATGGATGCAGTGGCAAATTAAATGTCAATTACGGAAAACGCGGCTACCGATCAGCCAGGCTGCGACGGAAAGAACCGCCGCGTTCGGCGTTCGTCAAAGTGGCGGTTGAAAGCAAACGCGACTGCGTCTGCGCAGTAGCGGACGTGGCTGATGCGCGGCCCGCGCCGTTCCACAACGCGTCCGTTGGAGTTTCTCAGGAAAAGCCAAGAGTTCTGTTTTTTTCCTCAACAAATATAATTTGCTGCTTACGGTTAGACGTGACCTCGAAATGGGCAGCCTACTTCGTACCTATTCCACATATATCATCTGACAAGTAGAGAAAACAAGACATTAATCTTTCCTCTCGACTCTGACAAAGTCTTCAACAGACACTTGAGCTCGGCTGACTGACACCACGTCTGCACAGAGGGATATTTGGAGGCATCTGATGGTGGGTTGTGTCTCCTGGCCTGCAGGTTTACACTTGAGAGGCAACCTTAAGTGCACATACCAAAGATAGACAAACCTAAACACTGCATTTGGGTACACGTCAAACAAAATGGGGAGAGTTCATGTGAGAGGCTTGTGTTATTTCATGGAAAGATACACAATTTACATCGAATCTTTACAAGTAGGTCCCATACCTCAGATGGACTTGTTAAAAGCATGATTGTCAAGTATTTCCGAGTTCAGAATGCTCCGTTTTGTCCAAATCTATTTCTGCCCTTCCGCTCACCCCTCATGGTACAAAAACATGTCAACACTTTTGGGCTAGAGGGCTAAAATACAAAAATCAAGCTAGTGGCACTCAAAGCTGAGATCTTAAAGGGATAGTTCACCCAAAAATACACTTATGTTGTTATTTACTCACCAATTTTGTTTCTTTCTTTCCTCAAGATGTCCAAGCTGCTCTTTTCAATGAAAGGGAATGGTGACTACAGCTGTCAAGCACTTTTCAAGGCAAGTTTTTGCACTAAATAAAAAATAAAAGTAATTTATCTCACAACTTTTTTCTCAGAATTCTGAGAATTCTAAAACTGTGTTGTAAAGTCAGAATTATGAGTTGTAAACAAGATATACGTAGACTCGCAATTCTAAAAAAAGTCAGAATTGGTAGTTTATATCTTGCGATTCAGACTTTATTTATCGGAATTGTGGTTTATATATGGCTAATCTAACTATATAATACACAATTGCAAGTTTATACCATGCAATTCTGACTTTATTTCAAAGAACTGCAAGTTTATATCTTGCAATTCTAACATTTATTTATCAGAATTGCATTTATATCTTGCAAATCTGGCTTTATAACACGCAATTGCAAGTTTATAACATGCAAATTTGACTTTATAACTCGCCATTTTAAAAGAAAGGTCATTGCAACAATCTCAGTTCTTTTTTTCTTGCAATTGTGATTTTATATCTCACAATTCAGACATTTCTTCTAGAGTTGCAAGTTTATCGCTTGTAATTTGCGTTTATATCTTGCAGTTCTAAGTTTATATCTTGCAATTCTTTTTTTCTCAGAATTGCAAAAAAAAATTGTGAGATAAAAAGTTGTGATTACCTTTTTTTATATATATAATTTAGCGGGATACAAACTTCGTGTTAGTCATATTAAGTCAAGTTAGTTTTTACACAAAAGTACGTTGTTTCAAAGTAGCTTTACAGAAGATATTGCAACTAGTATCCTAATCAATCCCATTATTCATATTGAAAATTATGCCTTATATATTAGCCATTTTATCAAATAAACTACATTTAAGATGCATTTTATGCTGCTTTTTTGTCTGTTGTAGCTTGACAGTCCCTAGTACCCAACCACTTTAATTTTGTGAAAGAAAACAACCCAGACAAACTTCTTCTTTGGGGTTAAACAGGGCTTTTTTTAACCAGATTTCTTCATGAACTATCCCTTTAAAACCAGTGTCTCTGTACAGTTAGAGCATGCCAAGTATTTGTAGAAAGGTTAGAAAACAGAGGGCCCAGTAAGGTGCAGACGGCAGACGTTTTTCTTTCGTAAAATCAGCAACAACTTCTTTATTTATCTTTCTAAAACACGGCCGGAGACATGTGCGATATAATGGCCGAACGTTCACAGAATCTCCTATGAATCTGTCACTTTGGGCTCTATGTAGTATGGAGAGGAGTTGGAAGTGCTCAGAAGGGAGGTAAAGAGCAGACACGTCTTGGCATCCACACAGCAACATTAAAAGTGTGTGGTTTCACAATAATAATAATCTTGAGAGCAGCTGTGTAAACATTTAACTGAGCACGCCTCTTGTGGCACGGTACGGGATCCTCATGTTCGACTGTGTATTTTGCTAGATGCGATTGTGCACTTATCAACACTTATCTAAATGCCTGCGCTTGTCTTTTTCTGCATCGTAGCTGATATTGACATAACCCTGGATTCTGATGTTTTCATAACGACTGGCTGTAGGAATTTAACAGTTTCATTTAATCTGCCTTATGAAAGTGTGTCTATACTTTCAAATATTATGTAGTTGCATTCCCAGTAAAGCATGGGACTTGAAAACTTTGGCTTTTAATAACAGACCAAAATCCAGCCATCACAATGGTCTGCCATTAAAAATAGATTACTCAAAAGAAAAAAAATACTTTTATTGAGCAAAGATGCAGGATGGATCAAAAGTGACAGTAAAGACATTTATAATGTTACAAAAGGTTTAAATGTTTAATCAAAACTTCCTGAAAAAAAGTATGATGGTTTTACAAAAATATTAAAAACCACAACAGCATTTTCAGCATTGATAATAATTAGAAATGTTTCCTGAGCATCAGCATATTAGAATGATTTCTGAAGAATCATGTGACACTGAAAAGTGAATTAATGATGCTGAAAATTCAGCTTTACATTACAGGAATAAATTATATTTTAAAATATATTACACTATAAAACAGTTATTTTCAAATTTTAAAAATATTTCACAATATTTACAGTATTTTCTTCAAATAGATACAGTCTTGATGAGCATTGGTGATTGAAAATGAAAAGTAGCCAGTATTTCTATATTATATAGTATATACTATAATAGTATAGAAACATATATAATTACATATTTATCAAATATATATCAAATAGACATACTGGCTATTTTTGTGCATTTTTTAAAAACTTTTTTTTTTCATGAAAAAAAATCCAACTCATTATTCAGAATTTCACAGAATAAATGAAGACAGAGTTCTCATTAAGTAAGTAAGAATCAGTATGCAGCAAGTTTCCAGCCCTCTCGGGTCATGTGACTTAATTGCCTGTTTGCTCTATTTATCTCTGTGAAAAACTGCTCTGGGTTCACAAAGTGTAGAGAATAATCAGCTGGATCAAACACTGCCTTAAATTACAGCAGAGAATCAAATAGCGGCTGATGTCTATTCATCCGCATGGGTAAACAGTGTGTCTGTAATTCGCTTTTTCTCTTTCCCTAACTCACTCTCTCTCTCTTTTTCTCTCTCTCTCTCTCGTCACACACTCCATTACCATGATGTGCCACTAGCATTGTCGTAAACAAACCCCAGATGCTCAAAAACACACCTCTTTGATCCGGGTTCGAAGACCTCCCTGAATCTGCTGGTACCCCTTCCACCTGATGTTCAGAGACCACCTTACAGAGGAAACAGGAAGAGGCCATGTTTTAGTAAGTAACTTGCTTTGTACTGAATTCTGAGTAGAATAATATGTACGCTATTAAAAAATAGTCAGTGAAACTGTAGGCGTGCAGCAACGTTTCAAAAAGTTGTGCAACGTTGTTGTCACGACCATGTCACTTTGAAATAAGTATGGTCGTTTTGTATTTTCATTCATTTTTAATGTTTAAAAATGCAGTCAAAAACTAACACAAAATAGAAATGTAAATATTAGTCACACTGGAAAGTCAATATGAGTGCATTGCATTGTGAAGTATGTTTGTTTTATTGCATACTTAGAGTATTACATGCATACAGTAAATGTGCGTCAACGTCTGTCTTGAAAATACAGAAAAAAGTATATTCTAGATTATTTTCAATTTAATATTTATGGATAGCATTTGTGGGATGCAAGCAATGACGTTGCATTTTTAATAAAATTTTATGTACTCAAATAAGTCAGTATACTAATATTCAACACTGGACTAGAAAAGTCAATTTAAGTGCATTGTGCAATATAGTATTTCAGAAGTGTGCTTTATTGTACACTTCATATTTTGGTAAATTTATATGTTCGGTCAGCTAAGAATTGCATGCGTACAGAAAATATGCATACTATGTATGCATACTGTATACTGCAAAAGTAGTATGAGTAGTATGCTATTCTGAACATAGCCACACACTCCTGCTCACCTCTGTGGAAAGGTTTTGGCATTTGTCTTAAATATATAGCAATAAAATCTTCAAAGGAATATTAAAAGGTACTCACAACTTAATGTCTATGGATAGCAATTTTCGGTACAGTCATACAGTTTCTTTCTTTGTTAAGACATGCATAATATGAATGATTGAATGATATAATATGGATGATTGTCAGTTATGCAAACAAACACTATAAATACTAGTAAACTGCTTACTGCATACTATGCAATGACAATTTATATTGTATATAGATTGGATATATACTGCATACTATGAATAGTATACTAATATGCTATTTCAAACATACCCAGATTGCTACATCATGTCTCTTGTATCCTTGACCAGAGATCAAGTGTAAGTAACCAGGTTTATTGTTTTTAGCTGGTCATGACGTGGGTTGAAAGATTGTTTAAAACTTTGGACAGACAAGGTTGGGAAGTGATTCTGTTACACTGGTCTCAAGCAAACACATGTTATGGTTATACTGTAAAAACACTGTGATAGTCACATACTTGAAATGTTTATTCACCGTGCTGCCCTCTTGCCTGCTGTTTTACCGTTTTAATCGTCAGCTTGCCTCTAATGCTCATTTATTTGATCAAAAATATTGTAAAATCAGTAATATTGTGAAATATTATTACAATTTAAAATAACGGTTTTCTTTTTTAATGCATTTTAAATAATAATTTATTCCTGTGATGCAAAACTGTATTTTCAGCATCATTACTCCAGTCTTTAGTGTGACATGATCCTACAGAAATCATTCTAATGCGTTGATTTGCTGCTCAAAAACAGTTGTTCCGCTTAATATTTTTATGTATGATTCTTTTTTTAATTATTTAATGAATAAAAATGATTTCTGATAACATTATGAAACACACTTGTTCGCAGTTAAGCAAGAGTCCAGTCTAGGAGAAACAATTGAGATTATTGAGTTGAGTAGACGAATATTTTTAAAAGATGGAGTGCACAATTTGCGCCTCATTTCTCTGCATTGTGCCAACCCTATTAATCAACCAGAAATCCCATGAAGCATTACAGAGCGAACTCTAGCAGGCCTTCATTCATGAAAATCTAAGTCTGGCTCAAAGTCAGCGTTCCCAACCTTAATTCAATATTCTGCACTGCAGGACTGCCTGTAGATCAGCTAACGTGGATGTGAGCCATGCAGCGTTTTCTAAAGACAGAAGAGAAACTCAATGAGAGGAGACAGAAGTCCTATTTAAAAGTAAATAAGACGGGTAATTAATTCTCAGATCGCACAGTTATCTCATATAAGGGCTGTAATTCATCTTTGATTCATTTGGCCCCTGTTCCCGCCGTCGCTGAGAACCAAGGCCCTCTCGCTTGGTTTGTGTATGGATCATTGAGAAAGACTGGGCCCCCTTGTCATTATGTCAAATTCTACCTAAGAACGAAACATTCTATTTTCCTAACCTGGTTAAGTAATCATATTACCTCAGGCTCCATAAAGTGGAACAAACAGTAGCATAGAAGTTCAGCTCCTTTTTTACGTGCCTTGAGTGACAGATTGGCTTTCATCAAAGGGGCCAGAATCAAACTTATGGAGTCATTTCGCTTTGCTAAGAATACTAAATTGATCCTCACATGCGGAACATCTGGTGAAAAGCAATTTCCACCCAAGTGTTTTAGTATTTCCTCGTAATTAATTTCACATGTACATGACAAGAGCTACTGGCCTCCCAGAACAGGCTCACAAAAGCCAGCTTTGTTCCCCTCTGTCAAAAAGAACGCTGTGGTTCCTTGTTAAAACGCGCTTGTTCTTTTGACGCTCGAATTGATGAGGAAAGGTCCGCTCAGGAGACGCAAGTCACATCTTCTGCTTCAGAAGCTCCAGAAAGCTTGCTGTGTTGGCCACCAATCTTGAGCCCTGTTTACACCTGGTATTCAGATGTTTTTTTGTCAATCTGATTACAAGTGGACGATCCTAGATACAGGCGTAAACAGGGTTTGAAATGTGTTGAGGTTGTCCGCTTTGGAGACCTTATTGCTTTCGTTTTTTTTTTTTTTGAACATCACCTCTTCTCTGCCTTCGGACCAAATTCTTAAACATAAAACTTTGCGAACTAAAACCGTAAGTTTAGTATCAAAGGCGAAAAATGTAAAAAGCACAATGTTCTCTGACCAGTCCTGATTCTAACACAAACCCACAGCGTTCGGCGTAGTTATGCGACTGTCAGAGCACAACTAAAAGCTGCTGCTTTCTGAATAGTTTTCTGATGTCTTCTTCTGCATTCATATGTAATTTCACATGCTTATTTAAAAAGATTAGATCGAAATATCAGAAAAAGACCATGCAGTACATAAACCCGCCCATACCCAGCAAGCACACATCATAAGATGCTGATATTCGGTGAAATTGCCACGTTGAGTGACAAAAATTCAATGTCATTTCAACATCTATTGTCAACGTTAATTTGAAACGTTAATCATTCAAATCGCAGAGTTCCAGATATCAAAATTAGACTTTATTGGTGGAAGCAATAAAGCAGAAATGTATGCAGAATATCTGACCATCTTACTCGTAGTCTCACGTCCTTCTCACAGTCCTTCAGACTGGCAGCATAAGATCTGGGAACCTTGACCGCTTTGAATGGCCAAGGACCACTCAAAAGGCCATATGACTGACAGGTAAAACAACCAGTCACGTTTCGTGAAAATGTCCACACAATAGCAGTAAAACCTGTGTGTGAAATGTATTGTTAAACGTCTATGCTGTGAACTTTACATATTTCACATACTTTGGTAAATGCAGCGTTTAGTTGATTCTGATTGTCATAGTTGTAAACATGACGGCTTTCTTCTTCTGTGAGGGGGTTTGGCATCACGGCATCTTTAATTCCGCTGACAATTTTGAAACTCCTGAAGCGCTTCCAATTTTGTGTGCCATATGTGCCCCTGGACCACAAAACCAGTCTTAAAAGTAGCATGGGTATATTTATAGCAATAGCCAAAAATACTTTGTATGGGTTAAAATGCCAAAAATCATTAGGATATTAAGTAAAGATCATGTTCCATGAAGATATTTTGTTCATTTCCTACTATAAATATATCAAAACTTAATTTTTGATTAGTAATATGCATTGCTAAGAACTTCATTTGGATACTTTGAAGGCGGTTTTCTCAATATTTTGATTTCAAAAAATGTACCCTTATGACTGGTTTTGTGGTCCAAGGTCACATATGCATCAGACATTCAGCCAACGGTTCGTGCGATCTTACTTGTAACTCACACTTTTATACAGTTTTGGTTAACAACTGGAAACTCCCCAATATTCCCACTAGTGGTGGTATCCTTCTAATCAGTTAAACTTATAACAAAATGTGCTCTAATTGGATTAAGGAATTATGCAATTAGAGAAACTGGTATGCATATAAACATTGACTGAATGGTGAACTTGCAATGTCTTGGTTTGGCCTGGGTCTTCACACCAAGAAAAAATGGTTCTTTGAAGAACTATTGACTGAAGGGTTCCTTGAGGAACCAAAAATAGTTCTCCTAAGGCGTTGCTGCGAAAACCCTTTTGAAACCTTTGTTTTTAAGTGTGTGAAGAAATTGCATTGAAGTGATTAGTACGCTCAAGCGCACAAGTATGGTAAATTGTATGACTGTTTTTATTTTTCAAAACATCTTCTCTGACCCCTACGATCCTCCACAGCGCTCTTGAACTGAGGAGAATAGAGGCCTACGACATGAGACATAACAGCACCTGCTCTTACTTGTCTCCAAACAGTGAGGTGTCTCTAGATAAAAGTCAGTCACCATCAGATTAATCACTAAAGCCACCAGGGAAGATGCTGTCCGATCAAACGCGTCTGTTTGTGTAGCGTGTCTGGGACCACCTGCATGTGCGTATGTACTGTAATGCTTTCTTGGCAAAACCATTTGTAAGCATATTGTTTTTTCTCCCCAAGCGGACTTCCCCCTCTTTTGAGGTCGATGTTTCATGCGCAGTCGTTTTTGTCAGACGTCTCATGTTGCCAAAGTGAGACTTGAATGGGTTGAAGTTGCCATACACAAGTGAACAAGAATGGAAAATATGTTCTTGTTCCGATACCGAGCCCAGATAAAAGCAGGTGTTTCAGGTGTTTTGGATAACTGCTGTATTTAAAGCGATGGAACATCCTGTTTGCCAAGCACACTCAAGCGTTCTTCTGGTGTTCCTCTCAAAAATCAAAGTGTCCCATTCCTCTTTATCTTCGTCTTTTATGACAGCCATCTGTTTTTCTACCTTTTCAACTTCATTCTTAAGGATTAGTGCACTCAAAAATTAACATTTACTTTGTTCTTCTGTGAAACATAAAAAGTAGTATGTTTTAATAATATGCTGGCCACATCTCGGTGCAATTATAACGAATGCAGATTAGGATTTTTCAAATTCAGAAATCTAAAAGCACTATAGAAGAATCATAAGTAGTCCATAAGACTTGTGCACAATATTTCAATTTTCCTAAAGCTGTTAATCATTATGACTGGACTGAATCACTGAGTTGAACTTGAGAACTGAATCAGTTTGATTTGTGCATCATTCAGATGGCTTTTGTGAACAATTCATTGAGAAAATCTCATTTGAATGATTAATGATTCACTGATTCGCTGATTCAGTCCATTCACCACAGATAACTTTTTTTTTTTGAGTGAGTAATGACAAAATTTTTCCAAGGGGAGATGTGAAGCTTATATGTGACCTTGGACCACAAAACCAGTCATAAGGGTCATTTTTTTTAATATTGATAAATAACAAATAAGCTTTCCATTGATGTATGGTTTGTTAGGATAGGACAGTATTTGGCTGAGATACAACTATTGGAAAATCTGCAATCTGATGGTGCAAAAAATCTAAATATTGAGAAAATTGTGTTTAAAGTTGTCCAAATAAAGTTGTTAGCGATGTGTGTGACTAATCAAAAATTAAGTTTTGATATATTCACAGTAGGAAATGTACAAAATATCTTCATGGAACTTGATCTTTACTTAATATCCCAATGATTTTTGGCATAAAAGAAAAATCAATCATTTTGACCCATACAATGTATTGTTGGCTATTGCTACAAATATACCTGTGCAACTTATGACTGGTTTTGTGGTCCAGGGTCACATGTTGGTATTATCATTTATTATATATTTATTATGTTTAATATTAATATTTTAATTTATTGAATTTAATGTTTTAAATTGTTATATTGATTATACTTGTAAATATTTCTTAAATATATACATGAATGTGCTTGTATTTATATATGCATAATAATTACAAACAGTACACACATATTAGGCATACTCAAACTTTTATTTTGTATGCGATTGTACACGATTAATCATTTGCCAGTCCTAATTTATATATATATATTAGTGCTGTCAAATCGATTAATCATGATTAATTGCATCCAAAATAAAAGTTTGTGTTTACATTGTATTTAAATATACACAGTACATACATATATTATGTAAACTCAAAGTTTTATTTTGGAGGCAATTAATCGTGATTAATTGATTTGACAGCACTAATATGTAAGTGTTTTTTAAAGAATAATGACTTAATTTCACAAACTTTCACATGAACACAATGTACATAAGTCATATCAACCACTTTTATGATGTTTCTTTTTTTAGTGCACAGGTCCTCTTTCATATCTACTGTAATGAAAAAAGTAGCCAGGATATCCGTCAAGAACGGTCCTTTTGTGTTCCACAGATAAAAGAATGAAATACAGTTTTGGAACAAATAAAGCCAGAATTGAATTTTTGAGTGAACTATCCCTTTAAGCAGAAAGCATGACGTATTCCTAACATCCTTGTTTGAAAGAACCATAACAAGAACTTGAAATGTTGCTTCACCATTATAATCCTCTTTAGTTCTTTTCTTGGGCAGCCAACTTTTCCCTTTGTTGCCAGACTAATCTAGTGCTAATAGTCTAGTTAGTCTGTTTCACTTCCACATTTTTAATCCCCGAACGGCAAGTCTGCTTCCATTGTTAAGGGCAGCAGAAATCGCATTGATCCTTTAACCCCGCTAACCCTGCCGATGACCCCCGGAAGGGATAGCATGACTCGCAGGTGATGAGTGGAGCGGTAGGAAGAAAAGAAGCCTTACAGTCATGGGGGAATCTCGTCCCAGAGAGGTCAAAGTCATGAGGGACCACTATTATCCAGATGAACTCTGTTGTTTGTGACTTCAAAAGCATTTAAATACAACAGTAGACTCTCTCAGAGAACCTTTTGTGACCCGGGCCCTTTGTGCCGAGGTCTGGAGGGTGACTGGTTTCACTCAGAGCCGTGACAGGTCTGGTGCTCAGAGACGTTTAAGCGTCTAATGTTACCCGAGCAGCTCCGGTATTAGAGCCTGATGACGAGCGAGAAAAACAGCGAGGCCGCTTCATTTACCCCTAACAAAAACACAAATAAGAATGAGCGGAGGGACACAACGGTTAAACAGTCTTCAATCTGGACTCCTGTTATTGGAAAATAATAGCTTTGTGAAAAGGAAGTAATCTAGAGGGCCTTTAATCAATTTCTCCTAGATGAGCGATCGGGATGAAAGCTCTGCGACAGGGTCGCCAGCTCCAGACATTGTGGGCTGGTTGGTGTATAGGAAGGATGGGCTTTAATTTGTCTTTTCAGGGTGTCCAGGCATCTTTAAAGGCTTAATTGTTACCATAGACAGCCTTGATGCCATGTGTTTGCGGAAATGGTTTCAAGGCCTGCTGTGGTAAAATCACAGTCCGAGTGACCACTGACTAAACGGCGAGCGCTGTATAGGTTAAAAGCCCATTCCAGCGCCATTACGCAAATCTTTCGCCAGTTCCGGTTTCTGTGTAACATTACCCAGGCCGAAAGCGGCAGAAGAATAAATAGTCATGGATCGATGTGATTAATCGCTAACTTTAAAGTTCACATCAGCTTTAAACATTAACTCTGGTGGTTGGTGATGCAGCGAAAGCTCGCTTCGCTTTCTTCATTCAACAAAAAACGATCTGGCACGTCATACCCCGAGGACGATCATCTAATCGTTCAGTCCTCTCTCGTCTAAGAAGTCACTTTGTGCGCGATCCCGCAAGGTCCAGGGTCAGATAAACATGCTTTGTTTGGTGAGACATCGTTTCTTTCTTGTGGTTATGATGTAAACTCCCATTGTGGGATTTGGTGCTGAGAGGGGAAACTCGGCCTGGGTTTTGTTCCGTACACAGAAGAGCGGTAATCCCTGCACCTGAGGCCATTTTCAGGGAGGTTCCTGTAAGCCGAGAGCTATCCCAGAACATCTCAGATGAGCTGCTACAATACAGACCTGCCATCTTGAGATCCATTACCAGAGCCGGCTCTGACAGGAATGTCAAGAATTCCGATGCTCTTTCACTTGAAGGAAAAAAGGAAAAGCTGATAAGTCCATTGTTGCTTAAGTTTTTATTTGCGATTTCAGTGGGGGAAACTGCATCACGTCTGCAGGCATTTCTGATGACCGGCATATTGTAATGTGATATGTTAGCTCAAATGTTGGCAAATGCTTTGTAGTGACGTCTCTTATGCTCATCAAGGCTGCATTTATTTGATCAAAATAGAACAAAACAGTAATATTGCAAAATGTTATTACAATATAAAATAATGGTTTTTATTTTAATATGCTTTAAAATATAATTTATGCAAAGCTGAATTTTTATCAGATGTTACTCCAGTCTTAAGTGTCACATGATCCTTCAGAAATCATTCTAATATGCTGGTTTATTATCAGTGTTGAAAACAGTTGTGCTGCTTAATATTTGTTTGGAACCTGTGATACTTTTTTCAGGATTCTTTGATCAATAAAAGGTTCAAAAGAACAGCATTTATTTAAAATAGAAAGGTTTTCTAACAATATACACTACTGTTCAAAAGTTTGGGGTCAGTACATTTTTATTCTTTCTTTTTTTGAAAGAAATGAATACTTTTATTCACCAAGGATGTGTTAAATTATTAAAATGTGATACCATAGATTTACATTGTTAGAAAGGATTTGTATTTTGAACAAATGCTGTTCTTTTTAACTAAAACAGCACAGCTGTTTCCAGCATTGATAGTTTTAATAATAAATCAGCATGTTAGAATGATTTCTGAATGATCATATGATTCAAAAAAAGCTTGTAATTCTATTATAATGCACATTTTTTTGTTCATGTGGCAGTATACAAATATTGTAACTGCCATATTTTCTTAGGTTTCTGATTACATGCATAATGCAAAGCCACAATTTGTGGTTATTGGTTTTAGAAAAGTCTTTCCAATTAGGAATTCAGCATGTATTTTAATGAAAGTCAACAATTACTTATTCCAGTTGCCAAAAGTGCAAATTCCATGCAACTTTGAACATGCAACATAATAATTCAGTGTAATTGTGATAAAATCATTAGCAAATTATTTGTAGCAATTATTTCAACATATTTAAAGTGCAAAGCAGATCATTTTCATCTTCTGACAAAATGATGAACGCAAAGCCACAACTTAGGGTTCTTTAGAAGCCATTTTTAGAAAATTAGGAATTCAGAATATAATTTAATTAAAAAGTTAATAATTACTTATTTCTGCATTTCCAGAAGTGCAAACTCCATGCAACATATGCAATTGAGAACCTGGACCACAAAACCAGTCATAAGGGTCCATTTTTTTTAAATTGAGATTTATACATCAAACCTGAATAAATAAGCTTTCTATTGATGTATGGATTATTAGGATAGGGCAATATTTGGCAGAGATACAACTATGTCAATATATGGAATGTGAGGGTGCAAAAAAAAAAAAAAAATCAAAATACAGAGAAAATCGTCTTTAAAGTTGTCCAAATTAAGTTCTTAATAATGCATATTACTAATCAGATGTTAAGTTTTGATATATTTACAGTAGGAATTTTACAAAATATCTTAATGGAACATGATCTTTACTTAATATCCTAATGATTTTTGGCATAAAAGTAAAATCAATAATTTTGACCCATACAATGTATTTTTGGCTACTGCTACAAATATAACCCAGCGACTTAAGACTGGTTTTGTGGTCCAGGGTCACATATTTTCTGACGAAATGCATAATACAAAGCCACAACTTAGGGTTATTGATTTTAGAAAAGGCTTTCCAATGAGGAATTCAGCATGTATTTTAATTAAAAAGCCGACAATGACTTCCAGTTGCCAAAAATGCAAATTCCATTCAACTCTGAACACGCAACATAATAATTCAGTGTAATTGCGATAGCATCATTAGCAAATGATTTGTAGCAATCACTTCAACATATTTGAAGTGCAAAGCAGATAATTTCATATTCTGATTCTGAAATGATTAATGCAAAGCCACAACTTCATATATAACACAACTATAAAGGCACAACTTCATATTCAGCATATAATTTAATGAAAAAGTTGATAATTACTTATGTCTGCACTTCTGCACAACATATATAAAGTGCAAAGCAGATAAATCCTGCATTGTATACGTCTTATTTGCGACTCCAGTGGCAGCGACCTTAAGCGTCCATAAACGTTTCCGTCAAACCGGTGTAACGTCATGCAATAATTCAAAGTAATTGAGAAGCAATCATTAGCCAAAGCTTTGTAGTGAATATTTCAGCATGTAACGAAGGGGGAAGATAAAATCATTTCCTCTCGGCCAGCCAAAGATAACATCCCATCGACGGAATATAGCGTAGCCATATTTCTTCTTAAAAGGACAGTGGAAGGGTACGTGAATAATGAAGTGAAATTGCGCCAAGAGGTGCTAAATCGTTTGCGATAGGTTCAACTAGAGGACACCTGTGAGTTTCGTTCCTCACGAGCGCACTTCAAAGTTCTCCAGGCGGGCTTTAGGCAGGCTAAATGTGTCTACCTGATGGACGTGCATTCAAGGAACAGATGAAAACAGTAGCTTCTCTGTGTATTTGAGCAGCATGTCATGATGATCCCTAATGCGACAGTAATTGCTCCTTGATGCCTGGCCTGCCAGCACAGAGAGCAAGACCTTTCTCCCATGAGTCAGAGAGAAAAGACTCCGAAATTGGAATGTCAACGGGATAATCCTCATGTTGCTGCTGATGGATCCTCTTGACCTTTGACTGCCAAATATAAGGCAGAGTGAATATTTTACAAACAGCTTACGCTAACGATGCTTGCCCTAAATGAGAAATGAAACCTTTTAACATGTTTCAGGCGGCGCGTAAACACAAAGGAGGTGTTGCCGGAGGCGTTTGGCTCTTTTGAAGATGACCGCAGATGAGTTTGGCATGCCATCCGCCTGAAAAATGTGGGGAGTCTTGCTATAGGGCGGCCCGAAGCATGTGGAGAACACTTGAATATATATATCTGAGTATTTAATCTCAAAACAGTGTGGGACGGGGATCTTTCAATGGTCTGAATTCCTTCTCCATGTGTGAGAAATCTGCCCTCCGCAACCTGCAGTTTAAAACGCGCAACTGTAACAAATGTCTGTGGATTAGTTGGCTGTAACCATGGCTATAGAAACAGGAAGCAGCCGACTCCAAAAGCACTAGAAATGTCTAAACTTGCAGTGCATGGCAGAAATTCAACTGACACTCGATAAAGTGTGCGAGACATTCAAATATTTACTTTTATTCCTAGCTTGGAAACAAATTTACCATAGAAGAATAAATTACAATCCATCAATCTTAGTTCCTGTCACTTCTTGCCTCAAGCATTGCAGCTAACTTAAACAGTTTACTGTTGACTTATTCTATTTTTAAATATTTGTTCTTTATTTTTCTGTCCTTAAGTGCCCTTTATCATGTTTCTGGAGAATTTATGGCTCATTTCATTCCAAAAACTTCCATTGGTGTTCATTGGTTTGCTTGAATGTCTTCCATTCAGCCATTGCATTCATTCCCCCAGTCATTGAGAGGGACATTTTGATTGGCTCTTGTAGTTTCTTTACTTATTTTAGAAATGTTTTGCATTTTTTAGCATCCTTCCTTATTGTTTGCTGTTCATCATAATAAATATTCAAAGTCAAAACATCAAGCAAAAATTGACAGTAAGCAATGCAACTTCAAAACTGCAACACTGTAAAAAGTTTTCACCAGTTTCAACTTAAAAATTTAAGTTAAATCAACTTAAAAGTACAAGTCATTTTAACTCATTTTATTGTAGTGAGTTGAAATTACTTGTAGTTTTAAGTTGATTTAACTTAAAATTTCAAGGCAGCTGCTGAGTTTTTAAGTGGTTAAAACGGTTTACAGTGAACTGAAAATTTGTACTTTAAATGTAAACATATGGCATTAGTGAAAGGACATTTTGTAAGCAAAATTTATTAACATGTTTAACATTTTTCAGCAAATTAAATAGATGCACTAAGCAGTATGAACAAAAAGGATTTGGTGCCGGATGTATCTAAAAGCTATAATAAATTGGTTAGATTTTAATTTTTAATTAATCAGAAAAAAAAAAACATTTTTATGTATTTAAAAATACAATTAAAAATATACAAATAAAACTGTCTTTAATAAATTACATTAAATTGAATTGTTTCTAGCTATTTCATTTTTTATTTTTATGTTTTTTCTTGTTTTATAGCAGTTGTTGCAGGCCTACTGAATATTTTACCAAAAAAAAAACTATTTACCACATTTCTTGACTATCTCTGTGCTGAGAGGAGCCTTCCAAAGTGATCTAAATTTCAGCATGCATGGAGGGCTCTGGAAAGCCATGCCAAAAAATGTCAGGAGCTTGTCAGCAATTCTTCTGATTTGTCATCAGCCTTATCAGATTTTGCAGTGCATCTCCTTCCTGAGTGTGAATGGAAAAATGGAATTCATTCATTCAGCATTGGAAACTGTATGGCCGCCTCGCGTATGTGTGTCTTTGCCTCTGGATAAACAAAAATGGATTTTGAAAAATGCCAGATCTCTTCCAGATGGTTTCACACAACACCTCGCTTTGCCGTTTCAGCATTGGGTCTAAGATCACGACTCGGTGTGGCACTCTGTGCGTGGCGTCCCTTGAGACGTGTACAATAACAAATCATTTTTCACTGCGATCTTTTGTTTAGCGCTAACTTGCCGTTGAGATATATGTGAACTACTACAACAAACAATCACAAACCATCTGAACATTAACTCATTTGTCAAAATGTTTAAACAAATCCGGTGGCTTATTTACTGGGCTACTATAATGAGTAGTTAACCAAGAAATTAGCATTTTGTCATTTTTGGGTTGTTTGTTTGTGTTTGTCGTTCCAAAGCCTTTCCTTCTTGAGTGGAATGTACTGTTTGCTTTTTTTATGAAATTAATGGAGCTTGCAAACTTCAAAAGGGACATAAAAGCACCATAAAATAGTGCTAAAAGTAGTTTTTATGCCTTTCATCATGAACAAATCTAGGTTTTGAGTCCAGTGTTTTTAATTGAATGATTCATTCATGAATGAAGTCCATTTCATGAACTAATGATCCATGGTTCTCAAATTTGTGAACAGTGACTTTAAATTCAGTCTCTACTTGAGAATAGTTGCCATATTTACATTCATGCATTTGGCAGATGCTTATGTCCTAAGCAACATGTAATGCATTCAAAGTGTATATTTTATCGTTGCTGGAACAATGCCTGCGTGCAAGCTGAATGGACCCTTTTTTGTGGTGCATTTAAAAATTTACTAACCCCCGCGGCATCCAAGATGTAGATGAGTTTCTTCATCCACGATTTGGAGAACTTTAGCATTATATTACTTGCTCACCAATGGGTGCCATCAGATTGAGAGTCCAAAGAGCTGCTAAAAACATCACAGTAATCCGCAAGTAATCCACACCACTCCAGTCCATCAATTAACATCTAATGAAATGAAAAGGTGCATGTTTGTAAGACAGAAATCCATCATTAAGACATTTTAAACTCCAAAACGTCTGGTCAAAATGTGTGTCCTTTGTCCATAATATTGCTTTCTCCAGTGAAAAAGTCAACTTTTTTGAATCAGGAGAGAAATATGCACAGATTACAAGTAAAAACAAGTCTCAAACAGTATAGTCGGTGGATTTTGATGTGACAACAGAAGATGGACTATTTCACTGAAGGATGCATTATTATGGATCATGAATGAATATTTTGGCCAGAAGCAATGGTTTAAAGTTGAAAAGCCTTAATGATGGATTTATTTCTTACAAACATGCAGCTTTTCACTTCACAAGATGTTAATTGATGGACTGGAGCGGTGTGGATTTCTTGAGGATTATTGTAATGTTTTTATCAGCTGTTTGGACTCTCATTCTGACGGCACCCATTCACTGCAAAGGATCCATTGGTGAGCAAGTGATGTAATGATGTAAAGTTCTCCAAATCTGCTCCAAATCTCAGATGGTCTAAGAGGGAATACATTTTCAGCAAACTTTCATTTTGGGGTGAACCACTTCTTTAAGTCCTTTCTTTAAGTCCTCATTCGTTTAGATTGCATTGTAATTGACCAAATTATCTGCTTTTGTGCTCCACAGAAGAACATTATCGGGTTTGGAAAGACATGAGGGTGAGTAAACGATGACAGAATTCACATAAAACTGAGCCGCATTTCGCATTTCAAATTTTCTCATTAGAAAAGTTTGGTGCCCGGAAAGAATCCTTGCAAGTGGCTCTTGTACTGTTTGTCTCTGTATAATGTCAGAAATGTTTGCCGCAGAGCTTTGCTAAAGCTGCGGTTTGAGCCAGACTGCTGTGGGACAGGAAATGTCTGAGCATCACTGGATGAGGGCTCGAACCTGCTGGTCTAAGCAGTCCAGAAGTATGGACTGTCTTCACTGCCTTTCCTCACTATAAGAACAAGTTAAAAAGGAAAAAGGCTGTGGATATATGATTTAGCACCGTAAGAATGTGCACATGTGTAAAAACAGGATTATTTATGTTCGAGCAAAGGCGTAAAGTGATGTATGACTGCTATATAAAGGCTTTGTTCGTTCACATCTGTAGCCATGTCAAGATAACGTCACTAGTCTATGCTGTTTTTTTTTTTTTCATTGCTGCACCACCAGTTTGTTAGACAAGCATGCAGTTGCCTCCAAAAATTGAATTTAAAGTTGAATTATGGAACTTTTAAATCAATGCAAGCAGCAGTGTTTAAAGCAAAGTATGTGTGGGACATGGGAATCGTGTGCCACCAGAGCTGCGCTCACGTGCACAGACGGCATTACACAAATTCCTTCCTAATTGTACATTTGACATCTTTCAAAGCCGAAGAAGTGGCAGTCCAGCAACAAGGAATCTGGGGATAAGGCGATATACGGACCACATCCGTCCCGCTTCTCCCGTGGGCTATTTAAAAGTACAGTAGGCTGTATTTTCCGCTGCAAAGCCAAGCACCCACCCTTCCGTCCTTGCACCATATTGGAAACAGATGCCGTTGGATGCAAGGCCCGGCTAATTTAAGTGGACAGGCCAGATGGAGGAGAATGATTGCACACTACCCCCTGTTGGCTTTCATTTCGTAAGGTTTCAGAAACATGGCAGAGGTCTGCAGAGAGGCAGTGAAGAATTGTTTTACTGTTGAACGTTTCAGCCCCGTACAGGACTGGATCCAGCGTGGGTAGCCGTTTCCTAAATTAGACTGTCACACGTACAGGCTTTTATTGCTTGAAGCACTAGCATGCAGATATGCAGGAGGGAACTTTTTATAAGTATAACCCAGTGGTTAACGCGAATGCCATCACAGTTGTATCCACCAAACTTTTAGTTTGAATTTATTAAAAAATGCATTGGTAACTAAAACATTTAACAATGTGTAACATGACAAAATGCATATGAAACCATACTGCAGTTCTTTTTCTTTCAGATGTGGCGTTGTTAATTTTATTCGGCAAATCAATTTATTTCAAGCACCAGGTAAAATGATGCTTCATTGCACATCTTTTTAGCCTTTTAGCCTTTGATCTATTCATCACAGAAATCACAGAAATGTATCACCTTTTACAATTTAGCATATTAGAATGATTTCTGAAGGATCATGTGACACTGAAGATTGGAGTCGTTATGCTGAAAAATCTGCTTTGCATCACAGAAATAAATTACATTTTAAAATATATTCAAATAGAAAATCATTATTACTATTCACATTATTATTCACATTATTACTGTTTTTACTATATTTTTGCTCAAATTAAATGCAGCCTTGGTGAGCATATAATTACAAAATCTATATTTTGAACCCCAAACATTTGAACGGCAGTTTTATATATATACACACGTGTGAATGTATAGAAATGTAATGTACAAGTATTACTGACTACTTTTATACTTGACAGGCCTTCCCACTTGCTTTTATGGTATAAAAAAGAACAGCTTCTGCAAAATATCTTTGTTTATATTCCACAGATGAAAGAAAGTTTTCCATTTGGGTTGAACTATTGCTTTAAGGGCTCCGTAATCTAAATATTAAGCTTGTCTAGCTGAAATTCAGTCCAGTAACCGAGCATGTATCATCATACGCGTGGTTGTACTATGTAATTTGCGCTTGTGTGTGCGAGATAGAGTCAGTTAGCTCACTCGGTGAGGTCTGTGGAATAATTGTACGGTGTATGCACATGCCAACGTCACTACAGCAAACATTTGCTCGTTTAATTGTATCGTAACCTGAGCCGGGCTTTATTTTCACTACAGGCCAGTAATATTTACTTAGCCAAGCCTGATCCGTGCACACAAGTGATCTCAACTGTTTCCTAAGCCATGTTGACATGTTTGACTTGAATTAAATCTGTGGCTGTAAATAAGAAATCTAGAGGGGGTTCATCGCTAATCGAGAGCAGAGGCACATTGTAAAACTGAAGTTGTACACAAATAATGAGTGTGGGAACGTCGGGACGGCATAAATCAGTTTTAACTAGAAAGTACTGCACTGCTTAGAGTTTGTAAACCGTAGTTCTCAACGTCAGCCCTCTGTGCACTACATTTGCACAGTGCTGTCTTTACCACAGTAAATCTGTTTTAGCTTGAAGAGATTCGTCTAAAGAGTTTAGTTGCCATTTGTTTTGGTCTGAACCCCCAGCTAACACAAACATGTTCTAAGAACGTTTTGCTAACGTTCGAATTAAGTTTCAAAAACATTATTTCTCTGAATGTTTCAGAAAGGTTTTTTTTAATATGCAAACGTTAAGGAAACTTTTCATTTTATCATTTTGGAAACATTTTACATTACATTTACATTTAATCATTTAGGAGACGGTTTTATCCAAAGCGACTTGCGTTGAGAAAACATTTTGGGAACGTTACTTTTCAGTGTTCTCTGAACATTCTGACATTAACATAAAAAAACTTTTAAAACATTTAATACCATTTGTATTAAATTATCTGTTATCATCTCGAACACATTGCTTGTGCTAAACTTAATGTCTAAAACTGTTAAGTGTAAAATAACCAGAATTATAAATGTTTTAGAAACGTTTTTTTATATATATATATATATATATGTATATATATATAAATATATATATATGTGAACGTTAATGTAACATTCCACTTTTTGGAAAATGTGTTTTTTCCACATTTTGCAAACATTTTTAGAACGTTTTTTTTAAATGTTCTCTGAACATTCTGAAACAAGTCGTAACGTTTAAAAAATGTTAGACAAACGTCCAAATAAAATGTTAAATAGCCAAAATTTTAAATGTTTTAGAAATGTTTTTTCTTGCATATGCGAACGTTAATGGAACATTCCATTTGATCATTTTGCAAACATTTTTAGAATGTTACTTTTAAATGTTCTCTGAACATTCTGAAACAAGTAGTAACATTTAAAAAAAATTAAGACAAATGCTCAAATGAAATGTTAAATAACCTGAATTTTAAATACTTTAGAAACGTTTTTACTGGCATATGCGAATGTTAATGGAACATTCCATTTTATCATTGCATGCAAAGATTTTTAGAATGTTACTTTTAAATGTTCTCTGAATATTCTGAAACAAGTAGTAACGTTTAAAAATGTTAAACAAACGTCCAAATAAAATGTTAAAAAAACAGTATTTTAAATGTTTTAGAAACGTTTTTTTCTTGCATATGCGAATGTTAATGGAACATTCCATTTGATCAATTTGGAAACATTTTTAGGTTGTTAATTTTAAATGTTATCTGAACATTCTGAAACAAGTAGTAACATTTAAAAACTGTTAGACAAACATCCAAATAAAATTTTAAATAACCAGAATTTTAAATGTTTTATAAACGCTTTTACTGGCATATGCGAACGTTAATGGAACATTCCATTTGATAATTTTGCAAACATTTTTAGAATGTTACTTTTAAATGTTCTCTGAACATTCTGAAACAAGTAGTAACGTTTAAAAAATTAAGACAAATGCCCAAATAAAATGTTAAATAACCAGAATTTTAAATGTTTTATAAACGTTTTTTCTTGCATATGCAAATGTTAATGGAACATTCCATTTGATCATTTTGCAAACATTTGTAGATTGTTACTTTTAAATGTTCTTTGAACAATCTGAAACAAGAAGTAACGTTTAAAAACTGTTAGACAAACATCCAAATAAAATTTTACATAACCAGAATTTTAAAAGTTTTATAAACGTTTTTACTGGCATATGTGAACGTTAATGGAACATTCCATTTGATCATTTTTCAAACATTTTTAGAATGTTACTTTTAAATGTTCTCTGAACATTCTGAAACAAGTAGTAACATGTTCTAACTAACATGTTCTAAGAAAGAAAAGTTCCATGAACAATGTAAAAATAATGTTTTCTTAGGTTTATATATATCTATGTATCTAAATAGTTTTCATTTCAGTTAAATTTTCGTCTATTTTATTTTAAGTATCAAAATTTATTTTAATGATCTTAGTTTTAGTTAACTATCCACCTTTTTCTTCCCCTAAGAGTGGGCCCAGCCATTTGTAAATTTTATGGGTCTGGCTTTCGGCCTCATCCAAGTCCAGCTATGTTTTGCTGCTTGACATTGCAAATTGGTGCGTCTTACCATATTATTTTGATGTATTATTTTAATGTATTAAACTGGTTTGCATTGCACACAGTTTTACCGTTTACTGGACGTTGTTTTTTTTCTCGTTATTTCCCTATTGCGGCTAATGAACCAAAAAAGTTTTGAGAACGAAACCAAAGTTTTGAGAACGTTCCCTGTTAGCTGATAAGGTACTAAATAAGACTTCAAACAGGTTCAGAGCTTTTCTTGTCCTCTCTCGGTTTCCTGTGGCTCTGCGCTCGTGCTTCATCCCGCTGTGGAAACTTATTTAAGCGTCAAAACTCAAGTTCATACGAAAGCACCTCGCCGAGAGGCCCTCCCGGCGTTCGTAATTATTAAAAAAACATTTTCAAAGAATCATCCGACGGGTTCGCAGGAAGAAGGAGCGTCTTTAAAAGGCGAGAGGAGAAAATTAAAAGGCTGATGTGCAGATGGAGTGGCATCCATCACCTCCCTGAACTCTCAGGTTAAGAAGTTGTTTTGTTATCTCCCGCTCGCCCTTCGGGTGTGATTAAGCCTTGTTTTCCCTGTCCGCCTCGTGTACTTGCGCTTAAATGTCAAAACTATGGCAGGAATGCTGGAGCGGAGAGGTCAAATGAGGTCATACGGAGGATGTAAACAACAATGTTTTCTTTTCTTTTTTCTTAATGGACTGATCCACTTAAGGAAAGAGCGCACCGTGAGCGTAGCTTGATCCCACCGGCCTCCGTCTGTGGATTCCAAGCAGGGATTTAGGTTTTAGATCGCAATCGGACCCGACCTGAGTTTTAACACTGGAAGGATCTAATCGTGCACACAATAGACTCTCTATTTGACACGCAGATACCGCTGACTGCCTGATCAAACTATAATAAAGCGTGCAATTGGTTAAGTTCAGAGAAAGGGTCACCTGTCCTCTTCTTTGTGATGAAATATTCCCGCTGGTGTTCCTTTAGGAATTTGAACATTGAAGTCTCAACGTTTTGAAATGGAAAACAAAAGATCATAAGCGTTGGACATGGTTTGAATTAGCATAAATGTAAGAGGACACTTCTCCCACGGGAGTCTGCTCTAACGGCGCATATTCAGGGTCTTTAGCCTGAGCCTTGACATTTGATATTTTGGTCAAGTCCACATTCCGTGTTAGGTTTACCAAACCATAAAATAATGTCCATAGGGAGACAGAAACTATGTGAGTCTTTAGCTGAAATTGTGGCTAAACTTCTGGCAGAACACCAGCTGTACAGCGCCACCTAGTGTTGCGCTGCAGAAACGCAGCATAGAAACATTTCAGGGCATTTTTTCAAATGTCATGCCTAAGTTGTTATTGTTTAGGAATAAATAATATGCTTTCATTTGGAAATTTTGTTAGCATCCTGTCTGTTTCTCATAAACTAATAGTTTCCTCCCACTGACAAAAGATGTGCCAATGTCTCTGTCTCATCAATGAGTAATGTTTACTTTAGTGCATGTTTACCGTATTCACATACCGTGGTATGTGCATGCTACTTCAAGGTACATCAAAGAATGCATTCGACAAAAACAAACAAACAAAGCATACCAGTTATTTTTAATGGTTAAATTATACTTTTCCTGTAATCCTGAAGTGTTTTATTATTTCCAGTATAGTAAGCCTGACCTCTGCTGGACAGATGAACTACACACAATTTCTAACAGAAAACTAAGGCCTGGTTTCACAGACAAGGCTTAGACTAAGCCAGGATTAGGCCTTAGTTCAATTAGGACATTTAAGTAATTTTCATAACTGTCCCTTAGAAAAAAACATCACGGGTGTGCATCTTGAGACAAAACAAGACACTGATATATTTTAAGATCAGTCAGTGCAAGTTTCTTTCAGTTGAAACAGCTCAGACTTACATTTTAGTCTGGGACTAGGCTTCAGCCTTGTCTGTAAAACCGGGGGTAAATGTTTTCATTTAAATAATTGAAAATTGTTCATTTAAATTCAGTTTATTGTTCATCAGCATTAAATATCTTCTTTATCATCACTGTTATATTTACCTACTACGAAAATATGAATGAAAACGTACAAATAATACCTAAATTTGGACCTCAATGTTTCAAAATATGGATTCAGGCTATTCAATTCAAATTCAAATGCTAAACTTAATGTACTTTTGAAGTTTGTGTATCAAACCATATAGCCACTAATCATAACCGTAGGCTAGTCTTTATTTACGGCTGTATAATCCGGTTTAAATCTTTACAGTTGGCTAGAACTGGTGTAAAAATCTCATAGTCACAACACAACGCACAAGTTAGTCATTATGTGGTCATAATAGCTTGAGCAACAATTACAACCTAGTTAGTGTTCAGGTACGTACATTCGGGCTTGTTTAGTCACTTCCGTTAGGTGCCTTTCCTGTACACACCGGGCGCGAATTTACAGATGGTACTATGGTGAAGACTGTTCTTAATCTTTATAACCCAGTATTAATATTCATAAAACAAACCTTGAGTGTTGAAATCTAAGAGCGCAGCGTCACTCACGTAATTAACATACGCCTTCGTCATTGGAGATGTTGCAAGGTCCGCCGCATTACGTAATTAATTATTCATGAGCACAGCCGTAGCCGTAGTAGGATTTTGGGCGGGGTTTCCTCCAGCAAGCACACCTGGACAGGAGATCTGTTTCACTTTCCAAAGGGAAAATCCTCGGGGACGCATTCAGGTGAGTGGAATAATTTAACTTTATCTTACAGTTTTACTCAAATGAGATTATTATAGCGGTTTCCTGTTTCGGTAGCTCTACGGTATTTTTTTATTGGACAAACTTGGTTAAAATAAGTTTAAAAGATGCTAAAGTTTGATAGGCTATACCTATTGAAGAAATGTTTCATACCACTGGATTATGTACATTTCTGTATATACATTCTGTACTCTTTCTATTAGCAAAACTAAGAGATTTAGGTCTTTTCTGAGATGAATAAGGTTTGTTATTGTTGCATTATTTCAATGTACTACTCATTTTTTGTGCATGTTTGCAATAGTATACTCTTTCACATATGATCTTAATTGATTTAAAAGTTATTTTCCTAGGTTATTTTCTTGGCCCTTTTAAGTGTAGTGCATATAAGGAAAAAACTCTGTTTTAGTGCTTATTTAATTTTTTCATGTGATATTCAAATGCAGTCATGAGCTGATTTATCTCATGAAATGTTCCTCTTGTTTATATCGGAATGCAAGTATCTGGCTGGTACACTAGGGAGGTGTAAATTCTTTTTTCTACGCCTGCGGGTATGTTAACCTACTCACGTACCAGGTTTACTCTGGGGCTGCATAAATAGTTTGTCTTGTTAGTTCAGAGCATGTGTGTTATCTCTGATCTAGCCAAACATCTCGCCCTCCCCCGCACTTCTTGGTCAGCGTGGACAGATCTGATTTTTAAATAATAATATTGAGAACTCAAATGCAACTTAGAAACAACACTCATACTGTCCAATCTTAAGTCACAAAGACCCTTAAAGTCTCAGAGTGTGTAGTTTACACAGCAGAGCTCGACTGTTTTTGTGTTTTTAAAACCTGGGCTTTGTTGTTTATTGATGTACAACCCAGCAGACAGCAGGATGACGGGTCTGTGTGAGTCGTTCTGTTGTTTCTGCTCGCTCTGCCTCTGGTCTTGTCTCTGCTTGTCAGGAATTTTAAGCTGAAGTCTCTCTCTTGTTCTGTAATCACATCCCTCCTCCACCCTGTACCTTTAGTTCTCTGTCTGTCACTCCCTCTGCTTTAAGGAGATGTTGTCATTAGAGATATTTAAGGAATAGTTTATACAAAAAATAAACTTCTGTCATCAAGTGTGTATAGTGACCAGAGGTTCTCAACAAGCTCCAAAAAGCACAAAGTACTTCACGTGCGCTCATATTCCAAGTCTTATGAAGCCTTTCAACAAATGCTATTGTGATTTTAAAAAGCTTAACACACTTTTTTTGTTCTCCTGGATCATACTGTACACTCTTAAGCAATTGTATTTTTTGTGACTTTGGAGTCACAAAATACAGTTTAAGTCAAAAGCTTTTATACACCTTGCAGAATCTGCAAAAGGGATCATACAAAATGCATTTTTTTGTTTAATACTGACCTGAATAAGGTATTTCACATAAAAGATGTGTACTTATAGCCCACAAGAGAAAATAGTAGCTGAATGTATAAAAATGACCACATTCAAAAGTTTACATAAACTTGATTCTTAATACTGTGTTGTTACTTGAATGATCCACAGCTGTGTTTTTGTGTTTAGTGATAGTTGTTCATGAATCGCTTGTTTGTCCTAAACAGTTAAACTGCCTGCTGTTCATCAGAAAAATCCTTCAGGTCCCACAAATTCTTTGGTTTTTCAGCATTTTTGTGTATTTGAACCCTTTCCAACAATGACTGATGATTGGAATGAATTTGTGGGACCTGAAAGATTTTCAAAGTGGGCAGTTTAACTGTTCAGGACAAACAATGGACTCATGAACAACTATCACTAAACAAAAAAAAAACAGCTGTGGATTATTCAGGTAACAACACAGTATTAAGAATCAAGCAGACATAAACTTTTGAATGTGGTCATTTTAGTAAATTCAACTATTATTTTCCCTTGTGGACTATATGTAAGCATCTTTTATGTGAAATGTCTTATTCAGGTCAGTACTAAATAAAAAAAAATACATTTTGTATGATCCCTCTTATTTTGGTAAAATAATGAACATTTTGCAAGATGTATGTACACTTTTGACTCCAACTGTAAGTGGAATTTGCTGTCATAAAACAGTGTACAGCTGTACATGTGCATTTGTTTCTGCCGTAAATCCGTTCTTTTCACAGAATTTCGTAGACAGTTTTGCCAAATCCGCGTTTTTTCCACTGACTTGGGCTAATTTTATACTTTTGCGTCAAGTTTTCCATTAATTAAGTATCTTATGCATGTTGAAAAGGTTTCATGGATGTTAAATGTTCTTTATTAAACCATAGATACTGGTAAAGAACTTTTAGTAAGAGTGTGTAATGCAAGTGCAGCCTGGGCCTGTTGTATAAAATGCTTAGACTTGTCCTACAAGCAAGTCATCTGTTTTGTTTGGACATATTTTTTTTTTCTTCAAGTCAGTTGCATAAAATCATAGAATGGTATAACCTAAAGATTTATTTCTCCTTTAATAACTGCTAGTTGATCAGACTAGTTTTTAGGATTTTTAGTATTATCAGAGTGACAAAGTTTATGCAACTAAAGTAACTGTTTGCATTTGTTTTTAGGGAGAATCATGGCCACTGCTACTGAGTTGGGACACAATTCCTGGGAGCTCAGCATCCAGGTGGACCAGCGTGAGGGAGATGAGGGCATGAAGTTCAAATTGCGGGTCAAGGGAGATCTTCACGTCGGGGGTCTCATGCTCAAACTCGTGGAGAAGATCAGTGAGTAATTTACAGAGTTCTGTGTTGAAGAACCAGTACTGATCATGAATTTAAAGGAAAATTCTGTCATTAATTACTCACCCTCATGTCGTTCTAAATCCGTAAGACCTTTGTTAGTGTTTAAAACACAAATTAAGATTAACACAAATTAAGAATTGTTAAATAAAGTTGTTATTTAAGTTTTTCTGCAACAAAAAGTATTCTCATAGCTTCATAAAACTGCAGTTGAACCGATGTCACATGGATTCGGATTTCATCAAAAAGATCTTATTTGTGTTCCGAAGACAAACAAAGGTCTTACAGGTTTGGAACGACATGAGAGTGAATAATTAATGACAGTTTTTTCATTTTTTGGTGAACCTTTTTAAAATCAGCTCCCTTTCATTTCATGAGTATGAATTTTAATTGGCACAAGGGTTGTTGAATTGTGAACTGGAATGACAGGAAGAAGGAATTTGCTAAATTGTAGTAAACTGACGTGTAGCATGTCAGAGAACTTTTATTTACAGGTTTGTGATCACAAATGCATTTATTTTTATTATTAATTTTATTTATATTTTTATATTATTTTATACTTGGTATAGTATGTACAATACATTTTCTCAGCTAATGAAGACATTTCTTTAAACTGATTTCAGTAGTATAAAAACAGTTAAAATTTTTTTGACACATTCAATTTTGCCATATACCGTACAAAACAAATATTTCTCAAAGTTGTAAAAAAAAAAAAACCTTCAAAATTTAAAGTTTCAGAATTAAATTCAAATTCAAATTTGAAAATTATACTGAATTCAAAAACTCATCAGAGTGAATCCCACACCAAATATTATTTTTCTTATATTATATTTTTAGTCTATGAATGAAAGTTAATTTATGAAATATATAAATTACATAAACTTACAGGTCACATTTCGAACATTTATTATTTATATTTAAAGTTCTGGAAATACTTAATATGTTGTGTGTATAAAATAACTTATTGGCAATTCATACTAAAATAATGTATTATTACTATACTTACAGATTTCAATTCCTTTACATTTCATTCCATTTTATATGCAGTTCTGTAGCAGATTCATTTGGTACTTGAATACAAATTCAGGAATTTAACAGGAGTTTCGAGTACAATTCTGAAAAGTGCATTGAACACATCCAAAGCTCTTCAAAGTAAGTTTTTGTAAGAATTTAATGGGTTAAAAAAGAAAAACATCAGTCAGAGTTTATGAAAACCCCTATTTAAAACGAACAACAACAACAACAGGAAAATCTACTCAATTAACAGAAAAAATTCTCAGAACTTTGGCTAACATTAAAGCATGGTTCGTTCAATGTTCTGAACGAATGTTCCTCCAGTAATGTAAATAGAACATTTGTTCATAGCCAACTGGTGTTTAATAATGTTCTCAAAATGTTAGCACAAACACATTATTTTTACATCGTTCATGGAATGTTAATGTTTTTCTTCTAAAATGTTTTAGTTAGTCATTCGTCTAACGTTTTAGCCAATATAAGTCCCCATGAAATTAAAATGGAAGTTTTTTGGCTTTTAGTATGAATATGTTAGCCTTAAGGTTATATGTAAGTTAGTGGGGTCCAAAACAATAAAAAAAATTGCATTTAGACGGTATAAGGGTTTAAAATGTACAGTCTCTAACTTCCACCAATATGGATCTATGATTTTAATGACATCACCCTGCACTTCAGCTACACATCAAACTTTCTGTCCAATTAAATGCTCTCTAAAATCTGAAGTGTCCCGCCCCCTAAGCTATAAATAGACACTTAAGGCACGGCTGAACTTGGTCACTTGTTCACAGAATTTATATGTTCTGTACGGTGAATGGCACAGATTATATGCGCGAGTCGGCGCAGACCATAAAACGCATCGGATCTATTTAAGTTCTACACAGAATGCTATTTAATATAGAGATAATGTGATATGGATGGGATTGTGGCTGCCAGATGCTGTCAAATGCTGCTTTACCCAGCTCAACGGCTCTGATCCAAGCTGTGATATAAACAAAATGCTAATGGCTATTTAAAAAAGGGGCAGGACTGTTGTATATGTCCCTTCCTGTCTTCCTATTTCAGTTGAAATTATGTCAACACACAGAATAACCATGCGTGTTTCGAAGCACTTCAGTGGACCTTTAAATGTAACTACTTATTTAGAATGTTCAGAGAACATATAAAAGTAACATTCCCATAATGTTTGCAAACTGATACAGTGGAACATTTAAAAAAAAACAAAACAAATGTTTGGAATCTTTAAAGACATGACATTTTCAGAACTTAATGGAAACATTCGAATAACATTCTTAGAACATATTTAGGATAAAAGCTAAAACCCAGTGCCGTTGTAGAGTGTAAACACTGGTTGAAATGCTCAGGTACACCCATGTTTGCCTTGCGAATCTTTATATAGCCTTGTGCTCAGAGCTATTGTTCTTTGACTCAGGTGTTGTTTGCAGACGTAGGGTCTAAAGTTCACTGTGTGACTGTGTCAGCCTGACAGAGACGTTAACAAAACATTCTGCTTCCCTCTACGCACTCATCTGATGACCCACTTGCTAAATATTATGGTTCGCCATGAAGGTCTTTTATAGGCTGTGGCCATTCATTAATTTGGTTAAACACAATGTGTTTATAGTCAACTTAATAGGTGTATTTCAGTACAGACAGCCCAGGATTTCTTTAGCAGGTAATTACAGGTGTGAGTCAGATGATGATCACAGCGGAAGGATGAAGGAAATGTGAGTAAAAGAGGAATCATCAAGGTTTATATGGAATTGTGATGTCATCAGACATGTTTGTATTACTCAGGGACAACTGGTTTGAACTGATTTATTCAGGTGTAACGTCATGGTTGTAGTTTAACTACAAATTAAACCACTCCACATAAATATGTTCCTGTTCACTTTTTTAATATAATAATAAATTTCATCTATAAAGCAGTGGCTCAAAGTCCTATACTGCTATGGGCAAAGTAAAATGAAAGAGTGCAGTCAGCAGTGTTCTTTTAGTGTTTTATATTTTCAGTTTTAGTATTTTCTTTTTTTGTATTTTTTTTTTCAAAATTGTATGGGTTTTTTTTTTCCAAAATTTTACTCTAAATTTCTGTGTGCATGTAGGCCTAGATGAATTATCCCAGACTCATGTTCTCACAGTACTATATGTGGTTGTCTGTGTGTCAGAGGCTCCTCAGGACTGGTCCGATCATGCCATCTGGTGGGAGAAGAAAAGCTGCTGGCTGCTGAAGACACACTGGACTCTTGATAAGTATGGAGTCCAGGCAGACGCTGACCTGCGCTACACTCCACAGCACAAACCCCTCTGCATCCAGCTGCCCAACATGAAGACCATCCGGCTCCCTGTTAGCTTCTCTGGTGTGGTCTTCAGAGCCGTGGCTGAGATTTGCAAAGCACTCAGTAAGAACAAGAGCAAAGGAACATATTTGTTATACTATACATTTGTATTAATATAATATTTTTGTAGCAAATGAAACAAAAATGCTAACATGAAAATATTATAAATATTATACACTAAAAGTCAAAAGATTTTTAATGTTTTCTAAAGAAGTCTCTTCTGCTCACCAAGCCTACACAAGCCAAGCCGTAATACTGTGAAATATTTTTACTGTTTAAAATAGCTGTTTTCTATTTGAATATATTTTAAAATCTAATTTATTCCTGTGATCAAACCTAAATTTTCAGCATCATTACTCCAGTCTTTAGTGTCACATGATCCTTCAGAAATCATTCTAATATGTTGATTTGCTGCTTAATAAACATTTTTTATTATTATCAATGTTTGAAACAGTTGGGTACATTTTTATTTCAGAATTGTTTGATGAATAGAAAGATCTAAAGATCAATTGAATTATCAACTGATTTATCTGAAATAAAAAGCTTTTGTAATATTATACACTCTACCATTCAAAAGCTTGGAGACAGTATATATTTTTTTTATATATATATATTTTTTGTATATATATATATATATATATATATTCTTTGTATATATTATTTAATAATAATAATAATATTAACAATAATAATAAATGTTTTTGAGCAGCAAATCAGAATATTAGAATGATCACAGAAGGATCATGTGACTGGAGTAATGATGTTAAAAATTCAGCTTTAAAACCACAGGAATAAATTACATTTGAAAATAAACTAAAATAGAAAACAGTTATTTTAAATAGTAAAAATATTTCAAAATGTTAATGTTTTGCTGTGCTTTGGATCAAATAAATGCAGGCTTGGTGAGCAGAAGGGACTCCTTTAAAAAAAAAATGTTAAAAATCTTACAGTTCAAAAACTTTTGACTGGTAGTATATCTTCATGAATATTTAATTGTATTTCTTTACAATTTCAATTCATTTGTTTTGGGTTTTTTTTTTTGTTTTTGTTCATTAAATGCAATTTTTCATGTTTCTTTTCGCACATAGTCGATTCTTTGCTAAACTATGTATCTTTTCTGTCTCTGTTAATAGACATCAGAAGATCAGAAGAACTTTCTCTTCTGAAACTACCGGATGATCAAAAGAAGAAAAAGAAAAAAGACAAGGGCACAGAATCAGCCTTTGATGAGATATTAAACATGGATATGGCAGGAGGTATGAAACATGCGTTTTTACCATTCATTATTTTCTTTTAACAAATAAACTAATTTATAAATACTAACTAAATAAAAAAAGCTACATAAGTAAATAAAGTTTATTTTAGACTCATTTCAGACTAAAGGTACATAAGCATTAGGCAAAACTTATAATAAAATTAAAAAAAAAATGCATGAATGAGTATTGCATGTTTTAAACACTTCATTTAATATAATTCATATAAAATATTTTTTTAAGACAATATTGTCGATTGCTTCTGGATAACAGATAGATAAACATTTAAGTCTTAAACAATAAATTACAAGTACATTCATGCTTTGTACAGGAGCCCTCGGTCTGTACAGTAAAACTATGACTCCGACCTATGACCCGGACAGCGGGTCGCCTGCATCTTCCACCAGTCTGTGGTTCGGAGAGAATCCTTTGATGGCCTGCCAACCCAACCTTCCACCAGAGGAACTAGCCAAACTCTTCAAGCCTCTTACAATGGAGGATAAAGCAGTCATTAATGCTGGGTAAGAATGTACAGAGCTTTTCAAAAGAATTCTCCTAGGCTCACCAAAGCTTCATTTAATTGACCACAAAAATACAGTAAAAACAGCAAAAATTTGAAATATTATTACAATTTTAAAAAACTGTGTTTTATTCAAATATATTTTGAATTGTAATTTATTTCTATGATGCAAGGCTGAATTTTCAGTATTATTATTCCAGTCTCGAGTGTCACATGATCCTTCAGAAAGCATTCTAATATGCTTATTTTCTGCTCAAAATTCATTTTTTCATGATTAGAAAGATTCAAAAAACAGCAATTATTTGAAATGGAAATATTTTGTAATATTATAAATGTCACTTTAATACATCTTTGCTGAATTAAAGTATTAATTTCTTTGAACTTTTGAATTGTAGTATATGATCGTTTTAATAGATCTTATATTCATTTATCATTTTATATGGTAGTTGTGGTTGTAAAATCTGATTGGACATTCATTCAAAACCATTTAAAGCCATTACAGTAGCCACACACCTGTGAGCAGGTGCACCATTTGTATTGTTACACCTTTGATTGTTACATTATTGACGTAGTTAGGCCAACAGACTGTTACTATTTTTAAATGTACACTGAGAAAAAAAGGTACAAAACAGTACCTGGGGCGGTGTTTTTTGAAAAGGTACGTTCCTTTTTTTCCTCCTTTTTATGTACATACTTTTAAGTACTAATATGTACCTTTATAGAGGTAAATAAGATACAATTTTTGTACCTCCCCAGCGACAACTTTGTACCTTTTTTGAGAGTACATACAATATTTAATTTATTAAAGATGTGTTTTGGTATTTTAACTGCGACATTGCTCTGCAGGTGGCTGGATTCCTCTCGCTCACTGATGGAGCAAGGAATTCAGGAAAACGACAGACTCCTGCTGCGATTCAAGTACCACTGCTTCTTTGACCTCAACCCAAAGGTGAGAAATCAGCTATTCCTACATACAACATTATATGTTTGTAAACATTAGATGGCTCAATATGTCTAAATTACTATGCGTGTGCTTTTTCTTCTCATAGTATGATGCTGTGAGAATCACACAGTTGTATGAACAGGCCAGATGGGCGATACTGCTGGAGGAGATTGATTGCACTGAAGAAGAGATGCTCATGTTTGCTTCCCTGCAGGTACAGGATGCTTGTTCACAAAATAAACTGAATTTATTCCATGCTTTTTTGTTCAGTAGTTTAATCCAAAGCTTAGAGCAAGAAAATTTTTTCAGATTTATTTTGAGATACTATTATAGTTTTTTATCAATATTTTGAGCTGCATTTTGATTTTAGTTACAGGAGAAGTCCACTTCCAAAACAAAGATTCACATATAATGTACTCACCCCCTTATCATCCAGGATGTTCATGTCAAATTATGTTTTTTG
>JAHKKF010509097.1:0-19652 GCA_019740295.1 Labeo calbasu
ATAAAAATAAATATTATACAACCAGATTAACCACTTGATTGTAGAAAAAAATTCTACAATTGTTATTAAAACTTTTTTAACAGAATATTCACACAAATTTTCTTCCATGTATTCGTTTTAAGAGTAATCCTCTGTTTGTTTGCCCCAAAAATAAAAGGATTTAATTCTCATTTTATTTAAAATAAATAAATGTTTCATGTCTTCATTTGATTATCCAAAAAACAAACAAACATGAAAACAAAAATTTCTGGAAAAAAAAAAAAGATTGTAGGGCCCTATTGTTCAAAATGTTGAAATTGAGAGTTTTGGACTCTTTTTTTTTCACTGAAATAAATTTGTTATTATACAGAGAGTAAAATACCGAAAAAAGTACTGTTATTTTATTAAATTATATATACATATATTCTACGAGCCCCTTATTTTTGTTGCCAGACTCCAGTTTGAAGGACCTATTGTTAATTTGGGTGTAGCAGAACTGGAGTCTTTTTTTAAATATTAATGTTAAATCTGTTTCTTCTCCAGATGTTTTGCTGTTGGGTTCTTCAAACAGCTCTGTTTTGTTCCAGTGTTTGGTGGTTTCTCATTCATTCCATCTTCTGTTTCCTTGGCCCGCTCAGGTTTAGCAGTTTTTGCTGTTACATTTTCTGACATCTTGCCAGCGCTCCAATGTTCTTTAGTTGCTCTGTCTGTGCCGTGCTTGCGCTCTGGCGAGGTAGTTTGGAATGGTAATAATACTAATTTCACCGGGGGCACTCTTTCCTGAGGGAAACTTAAAGGCCGTGAGATCATATTTTGAGATCTCGGTCCAGTTTTGACATCAAACGCGCAGGCCTGCGTGTTCTCAGGCGAGGCCGTAATCCGATTTTGAAAATATACCTAACGTCTGCTTTAATGAGCTAACTCAAGTGCCCCATACCCCCTGTGAAAATATTCTAACTGCCTATGAAATACAAGAATTGAACCATCAAACCCTTGTTAAAGCACTCAGCGCTCAGGGGATGATACTGTGCGGTGGAAGCACAGGGCCGTTATGTGTTCTGGCTGGTTTTGGAGAAACGGTGGGCCACTACAGGCCTGGGAGGATGGAATAGCAGTGTTTGTAAATACCACTCCAATTATCGGTAATGCGCCAGTAATAGGAACCAGATGAACGTTTATTTAATTTGTCAGGAAGGTAAAATTAAGAAGAGCAAGGCTCAGAGTCATGGAGCCGCATTGAGTCTGTACGCTTCTCCTGCGCCAGTGTGTTTGTGTTATTCTTGTTGATATTTTAAGGCCATAATCAAACATTTAGCTGGTCAGGAAATGCCGGGGGTTTACTTACTCAGTCTAATTGGATTTTGGACTATTTTTCCACTTCTCCTAAATTAAGCATACAACTGAGACAGAATAAATCAGAAGAAAAATTATTAGTAATATACCATGTTTTACTTTTTGGAAATTATTTCCCAAGCTGAAATATTCACAAGAATCTTAGTTGCAGCCATATAGATTTGCACAGCACCATTTTTGGGCATGGAGTACTGAAGTTTAGATACATAAAAACCTCTTATAAACATTGTTGAGTGTGAAAGATTCTTTCTGTACTATCATAAAAGTATACATTGTTGCATTTCATAACCCAGATTTAAAAAAGCCTTTGATTTTTGTGGCAAAAGCTAGAAGCGCTTGGCTGAATGTGTTGACCGCTGATTCTCATAAAAGCTGGAAAGCTGGGAAGCCGCGAAAAATTTAGATGGTCTGTTGTTCAGTTGAATACTCAGTATTTGACAGTAGTGCTCTAAAGCATCGCTCTGTAATTATATATAATGATATATGGCAAGTATAATTGAAATATGTCAGGCACCATCATCCTGTGCATATATTATGTATTTCTCAATATCTCTCATGGATTTGCTTATGTACACGTGTACAGCGAGCGCGTTGAGCAGCGTGTTCGCTATATAAATCCTGTGCGGTCAGGGTATAGTGGGTTAGTGCATTAATTTAAATTGCCTGGTACATTACACTGGTACATTCACTGGTACAAAACAAACCCATGTTTGTATTTGTATTTCTATTTGTTAAAGAAAATTTGTTATAAGTTAAAGAAAATCATACGCACTGTGAACCTGCTTTCAGATAAACAGGCTGAATTTGATTTATTCTAATCTAATCTAATCTGAATAAATGAGACTGATGAAATATTTAAAATAAAATTTTTAAAATTTATTTAAAAAACTAAATATTTAAAATAAAATAGAATACGTATTTAAAAAATTATTTAAAACACTAAATATTTAAAATAAAATAGAATACATATTTAAAAAATTATTTAAAAATCTAAATATTTAAAATAAAATGAACTGTTTTCATGTAATTCTTTTTGAAAGCAAGGAATTTTCGCAGGGTTTAAAAGTCAGCTTGTTAAAAGCTCAAAACTGACACTGTACCCAGGTCAGCTATAAAGCACACATTTGTTCCAACTGCAGAAATCTGTTTTGTCTGTATTTCAAAGGCCTGTAATTTCTCTTTTCAGTCAGCGAATCCACACGGACAGATGCTGGAAGGCTGCATTGACCTGTGGAGGTCTGGTTGTTGGCTTTTTTTCACATGCTCTGGTTTTAAAGAATGACTGCTCTCTTTGTTTCGGAGCTCTGTTTGATTCGAAGCAACTTTCCCAATCATGTTAAGCAGAAATAGACAGAAAACAAAGAGTGTTCGAGGGGAAATTCTGTTGCGCGTCACATATGGACAATAGCGTCCAATGCAAAAGTACATGACAATTGGCAGCGGTTTTCGGAGCTGGTTGAACTTGATCCCATAATTTAGTCTCACCATAAACACGCTGAATTAAAGGCAGATTTAGCCTTTGAAGTGCGATCGAAAAACCAGTGTTTTATTTTGCTTCTTCCAAACAGAATTCAGCCTGTAACATGAAGTGCTCGCGCAGAGGAGGTCTCGTTCGCTGTGTTTACGGTTTGCTCTGGGAAAATGCCTCACTGGATAGCTTGTGACACAGTAGTCAATCTCAGTCGCTTTTTGTTGTAGTTCGTTTAGGAAGACCGGTATGATCACAGTGACCTGATTTGTCTTATAGTGACTTTTATGTGTACATAAACATGATTGAGTTTTCTTTCTCTGTGAGTGCTTTTTTCATTTGAGATCAAATACTTCTGCTAGACTGCTGGAAATGACAAAATCTTGTCAGTATAGCAAAACCACAGAGTGACGAGAAGCTTGTAGTTGAACCTCTTTGTGTAAGAAACGAGTGATGGAAACGCCAAATTTCGAAAGAAAATTCCTTAATATGCAAAAAGGTGTTTATGCTAGCTTGAGGTGGCTTTGACTGCTAAAAATTGTTACTGTGAATAATACGAGATGGAAACGCGATTGCCAAATAAATTCCTCCATGCACATCAAGAAAGTCATGTGACCGATCTTGTTGCACAGCATCTGAAATGTTATGAATGTTCTGAAAAGCCTGAGCAAAGTCTGCCATCAATATATTTCAATATAACTGTCTTACACAACTGCATTCCCAAACAGCAAGCAACCACCTCCAGAAAGCAATGACGACATATACTGTGTTTCGTCTGCGCACTCTGAGATGCAAGTATTTTATTATGTATGGAAATTATTGTACTCAATGGCTTCTCCTAATTTTTCTTAGTGGTATTTAGTGCCAGTTTATCAGGAAGTGATTTTGTTCTCTTTGACTCATTGGATGGAAACAGTGCTTATTCGCAAATGTTTTCATGTGATATTACAGTTTTGCGCATACGTTAAATTCACAACTTTGGATAGAAACCCAGCTATAATTGAATACAGTTAATATTTTTGTGGAAATTGTGATTTTATATGTATTTTATAGGAATCTTTGATAAAATAGAAAGAGCTGCATTTGCGTACTTACCTAAAAATAAAAGTGTTCACAGCCATGTCATAGAAGAACCATTTTTGGTTCCACAAAGAACCATTCAGGCTGTGTTCACACTTGTCCGCTAAAAAAAGATGGGTCTCGGTCCACTTCCAAATGAACTGTGGTGCAGTTTGAATGAAATATGAATGCAACATGGGCCAAATACTTCTAAATTTACCAAAAAAAGGAAGTAATGACAAGATGCGACATGATTTCATGAAGGGAACATAAGGTGTATACAAAACAAAATGAGCAGAGGGCAAACATGGAGCAACGAGTGCCTTTTATGAGCTCTTTGTGAGTTTGCAGGTGGTGAAAATTAAAATATATACACGCAACAATGAGCGTACTTAGTCCAGCAGACGGCATTAGGTGTATTCGACTTAAACCAGCACTGAGCAGACTTTGATGTCATACACCCACAGTGCTGCTTTAATTCAAACACACCTTTTCCTTTTATTTGGAGTGTTCGGTGAGTTCCGTCACGAAATATACGTCATTCAACTTGACCAATCAGGTTGTGATTGCATCACTATGCCTTTAGGTTCGTATCTTTAGGTTCGCTGTCAAAAATGTCACTGTGAAAGCTAAGCGGACCAGGACCAAATGTATCATTTTCATTTTTGGTCCAGACCAAATGAACCAAACGAACCAAAATACAAGTGTGAACACACACTCAATCAAAAGTTCTTTAAAGAACCATCTCTTTTTTTACCTTTTTATAATCTGAAGAACCTTATTTTGCCACAAAGAACCTTTTGTGAAACAAAAAGGTTCTTAAGATGTTAAAGGTTCTTTTTGGAACAATTTAGACAAAAAAGGTTCCTCTATGGCATTGTGAATCATCTTTATGAGAGTGTGTTTGAAATAAAAATCTTTTGTAACATTATAAATGTCTTTACCGACACTTTTGGTTAGTTGCTAATTGCTAAATTAAAGTATTTCTTTAAAAAAAAAAAACACATTGACCCTAAAGTTTTAAATGGCAGTGTACATTTATTTATTTTTTTAAGAAAATAAAATGACAACAAAAAATTGTATAAAATAAAAACCTAATTGTCAAATTACAAAGACAATCACAATAAAATAATATAAAATTGGGGAAAAATAAAAAATAATTAATTAAAAAATGAATTAATGCCAAGTTCTCTCATGAAACTCTAGATGAAGCAGGCTGATGGGTCGTTAACGCAAACTGATGGTATTCACAGCATTAAACTACTTGGCACAAGCTGACTGGTTCATGTTGCATATGCAGCCAATAAGCTTGCTGCTTTACATTTAAAGGGCTGGTTAGGATTCACTAGAGCATTTCGCAGCAAGCTTTCAAAGTTCCTCTGAAACCCTCCACCTCCCCAGCTCCACCTGTATAGATCTGCTATGGGATAGTATATATGCTATTTGTGCAGCAGCGGTATGTCTTAAATACTCACAGCACCGTATCGTTGTATATATTGGCAGTAGCAAGTTCCTGTACTTGCTTTGCAGCAGCAGCAATAATCGACAACAGCAGCAATAACAATTTTTACTGGTCTAGTGTCCAGTGTTTGTTATTTGAAATGGCCCCAATGTACATTTGACCTTGGCTTCACTGGCTCATTCAGCTGCACCTGCTAGTAAATCTCTGAGATGGGTGAAGCCTCCTATAACTTACTGTTAACCCACTGTTTTCCACTAGAGAGGTTGAGATCACTTCCTCCCCTGGCAGGAACTCAGAACTCACACCTCTGAATGTGTTTTGAAGGATGACACAAGAAATGGAAAGAGGGAGCAATAAGAGCGAGAGAGCATCAGGTTTCAGATATTCTGCCATTGCAGTAACACCTTGGCACAACTTTCCATTTGTCTGTTTTCCCCCATTCTCTGATATACTTTTTTATCCTAGGAATAGACTGAATATGACCAATGTGGCATAGAAAACCATCAACACTTTTCTGCCTGTAGCTTTCATACAGTAGGCCTAATTTTAAACCATGTTGTCACATTTAGTTTATTATCAGTTATCAGAAGATTAGGAAAGGTTATGAAGTATTAAACCAATATTAAGTATGTTTTAAGTTAGTGAAAGGGCCTTGGGGTCTCCCAGACATCAAACATGAACAAGAGGCTTAAATGTTAAGATGTTCTGAGGGAACCAGAGACTCTCTTCACTCAGCATGATAAAGTGATCCCTGTTTTCTCTGATGGCTTTATGTTGTTGACTGTAGAGCTAAGCCTTTCTTTAAAACTCAGATTACTGTCCTTCCTCTCATTACTGAAAACAGATGTGGAAATAACAAATCGATTGCTATCAGAGAGTAATATGTGCTGCCATCGAAGAGATGATTTATAATGTATTTCCTGTGAGTCACAGCGAATAGCCTTAGCATTAATTAGAATTCAGCGAAAGGAAGAAAGATGTGAGTAAACAAATTAACAGACAAAGTCTGAGATGAAAATAAGTCATCTTGTGTAGTTTGATCATTTTGCAGTCATTGTTGTGTTGAAGCCTGAAACGAAGCCCAGGGTCTCAGCGGGAGTATCGGTCTGCTGAGTGGATTGGAGTTCGACGCTGAGAGCCATCCGTCACACTCCATGGCCAGGGACGTCCACATTTCCCTGGGTAAAATATCACAACCCTACAACGGCCGGGGAACTCCGGCAGGAGCATCAGATCTTTGGCCAAGAAGGCTGTAGTCTGGTATTCAGTGTCAAGCTGAAAAGTAATCTCACTCTTAAAATGTGTGGTTTGGATGCGTAAATGGCACCAGGATGTGATGTTCTAACTTCATTTCCTCTAGAAGTCACTGCAAAGAAAGCAGCTGGAAACCAACTGTGAGCTGTTGCAGTGCTTAAAAGTATCTCAGTATCAAAGTGTCGTCTCCACAAGGGGTCTTTTTGGTTTCTGAGACTATGTACACTACCTTTCAAAAGTTTAGAGTGAGTAAAACTTTAAGTAGTTAAAATTTTTATTCGGCATGGATGCATTAAAGAAATAGTTCACCCAAAAATGAAAATTACTCCATGATTTACTCACCCCCAATAATATAAATGAATGCAATCAAAGTTATATTAAAAAATGTCCTGGCTCTTCCAAGCTTTATAATGTCAGCGAATGGCTGTTGAGATTTTGAAGTCCAAAAAAGTGCATTCATCCATCATAAAAAGTCGATGAGTTTGTGAAAGAAAAATATCCATATTTAAAACTTTAAAAATGGTAATCTCTAGCATTCACTAGAGAGTGGCGTTCCAGCGGATGACACAGGCGAACGCGGTGATGAATGCGGAGAGAGCAAAACAAAACACTGTCATGAATTAGAAGTACAAAACAAGGATATATAAAGGAAAATGTAGGAGGATAACGATATGAGCCAAGAGGAGATTAGTTTCTTTTGCTGTAAACAAAACTTGGTTCTGGCGAGACTAGCAAATTCTCACTGGAGTTTATGCTACGCCTACGTGTACTCGCATACGGCATTTAGCGGAAGCTAGAGATTACAGTTTATATAGTTGTAATTATGGATATTTTTCTTATACAAATGCATCGCTTTACTTCAGAAGGCCTTTTTTAAACTCCCTGGAACAAAGTGGAGGGCTTTTTATGATGGATGGATGCACTTTATTGGTCTTCAAAATCTCAACAGCCATTATAAAGCTTGGAAGAGCCATTTTTTAATATAACTCCGATTATATTCATCTAAAAGAAGTAACTCATATATCTAGGATGGCTTGAGGGTTAGTAAGTCTTGGGGTAATTTTTTTATTTTTGGGTGAACTATCCCTTTAAATTGATCAAAACTGACACTGACAGCTTTGCTATCACAGGAATGAATTACATTTTAAAACATTAAAATAGTTATTTTAAATTGTAATAATATTTCACAGTATTAATGTTTTAAACTGTGTTTTAATCAAATAAATGCAGCCTTGGTGAGCAGAACAGGCTTTTTTTCAAAACAACTTTTGAAGGGTTACATAGCTACTCTGAACATTTTCGCTCTGCGACATCTGTTGACACCTTTATGTAATGTTACCTTTGCACTGAGCATCGTTTATCCCATTAGCTCCTCGGGCGTTAGTTCCCAAGGCATCTTTGCCTCATAAACGACGCCTGTTCCTCCAGTAAACTGTTGAAGCCTATATGAGGGACCTCGACTTTTTCACAAAAATATAGTCGCCACTGTAGGGGGCTGGAGTAGTGGTTTGGATACAGAACCTGCTTTCTGTATAGCAGTGTTGAAGTGTGTGTTTTTCATCTGCATGTCCGGCGTATGGCTTTCGTGTTTGTCTGGGAGTGCTTGTGCTTGCGTGTTAGACTCAGTGGGCCTGGCATAGACTGTGGAAAAGCTCTCCCCTCGCCTCAGTATGATGCTGGCAAGCGGGCAGAGGCTCCGCTGTACACGTACCAATAGCACCATCCCGTGCCATTGCATCTGGAAATTATTTACCAATGGGAGAGGAAGAGGGGGAGTTGTGAATGGAACAAAAACAGAGGTTGCATAGGGAGAATTGAAAAAGGGTTTAAAAGAGTTCACCAAAAGCTTAAAATTCAGTTGTTGTTTAATCATCCTCATGTCATTTTAAACCCGTATGACTTTCATGAAGACATGAAAACTAAATATCAGCCATCAAAGTGATCCACATGGCTCATATGCTATATTAAAAGTCTTCTAAAGCCATAAGGTAGCTTGTATGTTTATTTACTGTGCGTTTTTCAAAATATCCTTTTTTTGTGTTCCGCAGAAGAAAACAAGTCATATGTGACACTGGACCACAAAACCAATCATAAGAGTCAATTTTTTGAAAGCTGAATAAATAAGCTTTCCATTGATGTATGGTTTGTTAGGATAGGACAATATTTGCATACTTTTTGAAAATCTGAAATCTGAGGGTGCAAAAAAATCTAAATATTGAGAAAATCGTCTTAAAGCTTTTCAAATGAAGTTCTTAGCAATGCATATTACTAATCAAAAATTAAGTTTTGATATATTCATGGTAGGAAATGTACAAAATATCTTAATGGAACATAATCTCTACTTAATATCCTAATGATATTTGGCATAAAAGAAAAATCGATCATTTTGACCCATACAATGTATTGTTGGCTATTGCTACAAATATACTCGTGCTAATTACGACTGGTTTTGTGGTCCAGTGAGTAATTGATGACAGAATTTTCCATTTTTAGTGCACTATCGCTTTAAGACTGATTATTTGACATTTTGGGTTTAACGATTAATGTTTATGAAACAGTAGCATGAATCTAACTCAGAAAGAGGTTCCCATCCACCTCCCTTCTATCCATCTTTTCTGTCTCCATGGCAACAAGAAGGATGTTCCGTGGAATTGGCTCAGGAATCTGGGCCTCTGCAAGCTCAGCTTCAGAAAAACCCTGGGCAGAAAAAACATGAAAATGCAGTAACGAATTGTTCCTGAACTCATCAGTCAGACGTAATGTGACTCAATGCGATCATTACATGAGATGATACAACGGTAGTTGTAGATTCTCAGCTGCGTACAGCGAAGTGGCCGTGACTGTTGATTTTCTGCTTGATTTATGTCTGTGTTAAATAGAGCGCAGGCTTTGAGCTCTCAAACCTCTCAGGCTTAGCCTGTCAGACTGAGTTTCACACAAACACATCAGCCATGTGCTTCGGTCATCATAATTACAAGATTCAAATAAACACAGAAATGGTCCAAAATAATTGATGTCTTTATTGAACTGTAAAATTGTAGTTAAAATAATTTGTTCTGGATTTAATTTGTATCAGATGAGAGACGTTGCAGGCTTTCAGCATGTTTACAGCACATCAGGCTGTTTAATATGTTTTTATAGTATTATCTAAAGGCATTTCCCCATTGAGCCCACAGACCACATTTGCCAATGGGTTGCTTGCTGTTGCCTCAGTCTCATTTATCATTTAATAACTGAAATGTTTCACTGCATGAAAGGTGTCAGCGTTACTGTATAACACGGAATGTCGTGGAAGTTGCCAAATTTTGGATGAATAAATCAAAAGTAGGTCAGTACACTTAAAGCAAAATGTGGTATGGACTAGTGTCTGTGAATATCAAGCTGCAAAAATACTATTTAAAAACAAATCCTGCATGTTATCGTCATATCATACACAAACAGAAATTTCACAGAGGTCTTCACAGCTACTCGTCAAAATAAAAGTTTGTTAACTTGAAGAAAATGTGACAGAAATATATTATTTAATGTACCTAATGAAAGTACTACTACTACTACTAATAATATTATTATTAAAACTTTATTTTTAAAGGAATATTTACCAAAAAATATTTACCAGAATTTAACAGAAAAATTTAAAAAATGTTGTTTTTTTCTGAAAAAAGAAAGAAATGAAGTAATAATGAATCATTTTTTATAAAATGAGATAATTAGAGATGCTTTTGAATATTAGAATTCAATGAAACCATTAAAATGAAAGAAAATGAATTAAAAAAAAAAAACGAATATAGGACCCTATATTTCTCAACATTTGCTCATTCATTGCTTGTAGAATTGTGAAATGAATCAATATAGAATATATATCAGTTGGTATTAAGAATTATGCCTAATCACCTAAAACTCAAAGTTTATCTTTAAAATGATCACAAATTCATTTTTCATACTGTACATTATAATGTTGCAATGCCTAAATTTACTTGTCACATATAAAATGATTGATTTTGGTATTTTATTTTGTGTCATTTATTTAAACAAAATAGTATAGATTTATACACTACTGTCTAAATGCGTTTTTGACAAGACTGCATTTATTTGACCTTTTTTGTGGGGATTTTTCAATAAATGTAAAATGTAAAAAAAATTCAAATAGACAAAAATGACATTTTTGTAACAATGTAAAAGTCTTTACCCTTACTTCGGATCAATTTAATGCTTCCTTGCTAAATAAAAATATTACTTTTTAAAAAAAATTTAACTGACCCCAAACTTCTGAACGGTAGTGTAATATTGGACATTTGCTGGCTATTGGCTTTGACATGAAAATAAATAAATTATTGGCTTATCTTGTATTGGCCTATAAAAATCCTAGAGGAGAAACATTAGATTAGACATTTTTTCTCAAATGAAATGCAGCATTTTTAACCAAAGGTTTCCATTTGTTCTTCACACAATCTTACTGCTGTCTAGGAGAACAGTTGAGCTTATAAGAGATCTCATTTGTTAGTACAAGAAGAAAATGTGAGATGATATAATCTGTGTTTGTGTCTTTTGGCACCCTGTGTCATCTACTCATGTTACGTTACAATCCTTAATCCATTTGTCACTGCAGTTTTGCACAAAAAACTGCTGGATACTGATAAGACACGAGAGAAGTGAAGCAGCATTTGGGACTAAGGAAACAAGTGTCTCTGACACCAGGCGCCATGGCAACGTTAAACCGTCTACAGTAAATGCAAATGAGGGAGACACAGAGCTGTTCATGAATGCATTCCTGCACAGAAACAAAAGCAACCCTGGCTTCATTAGATGCGCTTCACTGCAAACTCTGCATTTTTATATAGCTGCTCTGCTGTATTTTTAAGACGTTGTAATCATAGCAAGATTAATTTGATTACGAAGGTTGGATATAAACTGTGAGTCTGGGGAATATCACAGGACCTGCTGAATGAGTTTCTGTGTGTGTTGCTTATTGTCTTTATACCTAGTTATTATTATGATTAATGGCTTCTAGTAATGATTAATTTATACTTTCATTCCTTATTTCTAACCAGAACTCCATATCGCTTGTGCGGTTTGTCATCTGGTATTACTTTTATGGCAGACAAATCCCTTCATTTGCATTTTTTTCAGCATGTGCAATCCTTTAAATGACTGTTTCAAAGCCAGTTCCCATTAACTTGCTCAAAATATCAAAGCAGTCAATAAGAGTCCGTCAGTCAGTCCGCATTGACAGCGAACGGAGACTGCGTGCATATAGCACACAGAAGCTCTCTGTCTTTGGCCTTCTCATGTCAGACCTCTGCCCCATCAAACAGCGACAGAAAGACAGAGTCCAGACGCCGATGTGTCTCTTTACAAACATGTCAAACCTCCCATTTTCCCTCCACAACGGAAAACCTCAGACCTGCAAAACTCAAGTTCCCTCGATGACAGACTGAGCAATGCAATCACCCTTGTGATCGGGCACAGACGGCAAGCACTAGGGAAATAACCAGGACAAAACAGTATTGCATTTATGTAATCCAGTCGCACTGCCTCTAACAAAGTCAAAAGCATTTGTTGGTAAGACTGATTCCAGATTTAAAAGAATAGGGTTTCGCTTACTTTTAAAAGGCCTAGAGCGATAAATTTATGTATGAGCCCCTAATGAGTTTTTAGCAGTCTTCAGTTGACAATCCAGGTCTTTGAAGTGCATTTTGTGCATGTGAAATTTCCCTTTGTAGTGAAATCAATTATATTAAGCTTCACTTATTTAAGCCGTCTATTGATTTGTGTCATTTTGTGTTGTAATTTTTCATGTTACAAAAACAATTTTTGAAGCTTGAAACCACAGGAAAGGAATGCAGATGCTCCCGGAGAGATGCATATAGCATGTGTGCCTTTATTAAATCATTTTTTTGAGAAATAGTGAATCTGTGTCTGTAAGCTTGTTGTTTAGCTTGTTGATGTATATGTTGGTACAGTCTGGAATTCCTCAGTGACTGCTGGTACAGGATACCTCCTGAAAATAACCCTGAAAAGTCCTAAAGCTCACTTTCTTAAGAGCCATACTGCCCTCCTATGGTTAAACACATTAACAAGTAAACATGCACATTTACATGTAAGTACATTTTTAAGTGCGTCATTCTTGTTATTCATATATAGGTTAAAGTATAATTTTTACGGTAAAGTACCGTTTAAAGGTTTGGAATTTGTTTGGGACTTTTAAATGTTCTTTAAAGAAGATATATGTTTATATATAAGAAGATATATACATATATTTGATAAAAAGTTTAATAACAGTAATGTTGTGAAATATCATTACAATTTAAGAACTGTATTTTCTGTTTACATATATTTTTAAATGTCATTGTGATGGCAAAGCTAAATTTTTAGCCGACATTATGTCACATGATCCTTCAGAAATCATTTTAATATTGTTTTGGTGCTCATAAAACATTTCTTATTGTTATCAATGCTAATAACAGTTGTGCTGACTGATGTTTGTGTGGAAACCATGATATATATTTTTTCAGGGTTCTTTGAACAGCGTTTATATGACATTTTTTTATTTATTTTTTTGGTAACATTATAAATTAATTACACTGCCGTTCAAAAGTTTGGGATCAGTAACATTTTTAAAGAAGTTTTTAAAGAAGTCGTTTCTGCTTATCAAGGCTGCATTTATTTGATTAAAAATACAGAAAAAAATGGTATAATTGTGAAATATTATTGCAATTTAAAATAGTGTTTTTCTATTTTAATATACTTTAAAATAGAAATTATTTCTGTGATGCAAATCTGAATTTTTAGCAGACGTTACTCTGGTCTTCGATGTCACAATGTCACTGTTTTGGTGCTCATAAAACATTTCTTATTGTTATCAGTGCTAACAGTGCTGATTAATGTTTGTGTGGAAACCATGATATATATTTTTTCAGGGTTCTTTGAACAGCGTTTATATGACATATAAATCTTTTTTTTGGAACATTATGACTTCAGAGGTTTGGGATCAATAACATTTTTTTATGTTTTTTAAAGAAGTTGTTTCAGTTAATCAAAGCTGCATTTATATGATTAAAAATACAGAAAAAACAGTAATATTGTGAAATATTATTGCAATTTAAAATAGTGTTTTTCTATTTTAATATACTATAAAATATAATTTATTCCTGTAATGCAAAGCTGAATTTTCAGCATCATTACTCTAGTCTTCAGTGTCACATGATCCTTCAGAAATTATTCTGTGATATTTTTTTAAGGATTCTTTGATGAATAAAATGTTTAAAAGAACAGCATTTATTTAAAATAGAAACCTTTTATAATAAAATAAACTACCTTTCAAAGTTGGGTCATTATTTTTTTTCTTTCTTTCTTTGAAATAAATTAACAATTTTATTCAGCAAGGATATGTTACATTTATAAAAACTGATTGTAAAGACTTCTATTGTTAGAATTCTATTTTTATTCATCAAAGAATCCTGAAAAAGTATCACAGTTTCCAGCGTGCAACACTGAAGACTGGAGTAATGACTGATAAAAATTCAGCTTTGCTTCACATAAATAAATTATATTTTAAAGTTTTCTGTATTTTTGATCAAATAAATGAAACTTTGATGAGCATAAGAGACTTCTTTAAAAAACACTAAAAATCTTACTGATCCCAAACTTTTGAACGGCAGTTAATGTGTCCTTGCAGAATAAAAGTGGAACTTCCGAAACTTCCGAAATGAAAAACTCAATATATTAAAAAACATTAAATTTTTTGCTCTAATCAAAACAAAATATTGTCCTCAATTTAAATTTACATTCTAATATTCTATAGTAATAGTCATAGGGACAGTTCACTCAAAAATTAAAATGTTCTCATCATTTACTCACCCTCATGTCGTTCCAAATCTCTCTTCTTATGTTGAACATAAAAGAAGATATTTTAAAGAAAGCTGGTAATGAAACAGTTGTTGGTCCCCATTGACTTCCATATTAATTTGTTCCCTACTATGGAAGTCAGTGGGGACCAACAACTGTTTGGTTCTTCAGAAGTATTCGGAACAACATGAGGGTAGGTAAATATGACAAAATGTTCATTTTTTGGGTGAAATATTGACAAATAGTTCTTGGCAGCCGAATATAGCTGACTCAGTTGGTGTTGAGTCAAACTGACAGCATTCGTGCAGATTCACATTCACACCGAAGCTCACAGCAAAAACGGTTTGAGACAAACTCGAGGAACAGGTTTAATTTTAGTAAATATTGTCAGATAAAGGACGGCAGTTGTAAATCCAGTTAAATCTAGTTCAATGGAATGAGCAGTCAGTGGTTTTTAGCACGTAAGCCTCCTCTATTTTATTATCTGGATCAGATAACACATAAAGTATGCCCGTAATCCTTACACTTAATACTTCTGGTGGCTGTTGAAGTAAAAAAAGACCCCCCATAGTATTCGGACACCCCTCCTTCTGCACACACCACGCGTGGGGGTAGACCTGTTTCAGGAGGAGGACCCTCAGTGTGTCACTTACACACTGTTCATGTTGGTGTTGTTGTTCTAGTATTAGAAAATCTACAACATCTTAGTTAGCTTGTTTTAGTTATCTTTAATTTGCATTTAATAAGAGTGTGTGATTTAGGCAGTATGACACAGGTATGAGGGGTCCGAGAACCCCTACGTGACAAGAGCGGTCATGTTTAACGGCTACCGTACTATTTCACAGCACCTCAATGACCTGAAGAAGGAGAACTTCAGCCTCAAGCTTCGCATCTACTTCCTGGAGGAACGTTTCCAGCAGAAATTCGAGGACAGCAGCAGTGAGGATGTGCACCGCAGGGTGAGTATCATTGGGCTACTGTGAATTCAACTGATGCCTGCAAGGATATTAATTTTTGTCAACAGATTATTAACCAATTATTAGCCACAAATGTCTATCATTAAGCAGCCTGAATATAGAAAATAGTTTTTTAACACATTTCATATTTCAGCAATGTAAAACTATTATGAAATGCAAGCAATACATATCAAACCATTGTTTTTGCCAACAAATATTGTGATTAACATTTGAAATGTGATAAGTGTCACAAAATATCCCTTGTTTTAGTACAAATTCTTTCTGTTGGAGCTTTTGCACAGGTATATTTTAGTACTGCAACATTTGTTTTGCTGGCTTGGCAAATGCAAAGGCCTAAAATAGCCTGCAGACCGCCAACCATCTATACATTTGCAGTGCACAACAACTGCAGCCTGGAAATGTGGCTCTGTTTAAGTAAACAGCATTAATATGGATCAGCAGTCTCCTGCAGCTGTCACAAACTGACTATCAGCACTGGAAAAACTGGATTCTGGTTGGGTCTGGTTACTGTGAGGAAGTAAAGGTGACACTGTCTAGCAGCTGTTAGTACACACAGAAAAAGAAGAGTGTATCACTATGTTTAAACATATTTTTGTTCCGTGCAGAGTGACATGCAGGTCCAAAAGTCTAAGATTTCATTGAAATATGTGATTATGAAACCAAAACATTTGACTCAAGTTGTTAAAAAAACCCTGAAATGATAAAAATGCAAAATAGAAGAAAACTTTGAAGCCCGCATTACATGTCAGTTTATACACTGTGGTGCAAAGTTATAATATTTATGCATGAAGAATTTATATTGTAATGAATACCACACTATTCCAGCATACATGGCCCAACACTCTTCAGAGACTTTATTTGAACAATTTGATTCATTTTGATTAATTAGATGTTTATACACAATCCGACTTAAAATAGCACTGCTTAGCTGGTAACTGATACTCACAACTGAAGCTGTGTGTGCAAACAAAGCCCAAAGACGCAATATAAGTGCCAAAACTAGGTTATTTCTGTGTCTGACCTTTTCAAATGAACCTGATAAAACAAATATTAGTCCCACTGACCCATATAGGCTGCACAAATCATTAAGAACGACTGATACATGACAGCTGCTCCTGAGTGCTGTCATTCATCAAACATATTTTACTGCTAAACGTCCCTGAGTGCTATAATGGGATGTGTATGTATCATTTCAAAAACAAAAAACCAATACACAAAGTACTAGGCACTGATCTCATGCCAGCTACGCTGAGTATCTGGTGGTGAGAGCTTAAAAAAGTCTCTGTTGCTGTGGCCTGGTGCATTGTGGGAAGGGAAAGGGAAAAGTAGTGAGGTCAGGTTTGAGTGCATGTCAGAGAGAGTGAAACAGCAGGTGGTTGGCGTCTCTTGTTCTATTTAAAGGTCTCCCCACACCCATGAGACTCCAGCTGCACGTGCAGAGAGCTCGTGTCGAGCTCTGCAGACTCAGCAGAGAAGATCTGTGAAATATTTACAACTTTCTTTTCAATATTTTTAATGTAGCATGTTAATTGCAGGTGACTGAAAATGTGGTAGAATGTCATGCAAACACACTTTTCATGCTTTTTGAAAATCACATTTTTGTGCGAAAGCACAACAACAAAACATTTTTCTCCACATCCTGCATTATAGATCTAGTTTAGCTGCAAGAAGACTGTAAAATGTGATTGTAATGACTTAAAAGAATCTCTTTGTTTTTCAGAACATTGAACTGAAGGTTGAGGTTGAAAGCTTGAAACAAGAACTCCAGGAAAGACAGGAACAGCTTGACAAGGCCCTGTAAGTATTAAACAACACAAATATATTCCTTGTATCTTTATATAGTTGCTGTTGACAAATTCTTAATGTCTGTTATAGTAAGGCTACATTCGCAGCAGATTATAGTTGTCAGTAGGGCTGTTTGATTCCGAAAATTTTGGAATCGATTCCGATTCCTGGTTCTGGAACCGATGGGATTCGATTCCAAGAATCGATTCCTCGCTGTTGTTTTCGATTCTTTTTCAATTCTTGTTTTTTTAGATTGGAGAAATCAATTTTTTTTGCATGACTGAAGGATATAAAGGTCTTAGAAAGTAACCTTATCATAATATGAAGCTTTGTTTTTAAAAATTATGATACATTTCTGACTAAATTATAATTTTGTCTGCATTGCCCATGAAAATCGTCATAGCCCACAGCTCAGCAGTGGACATGCGTTTATTGCATGAATGAAAGACGAGTACAGTTCAGCTGAATGATGTTTACTTCAACCGTATGCTTTGCACAAAATTAACAAACTGGACACTGAAACAAAATAACCAGATCATTAACAACAACACTGATATAAGAGTTTGTGGTTTATCTGTCAGTCAGACGCGCACCCTCTGCCACTTATCTGTGCTCTCGGCGCTTACTTTCAAAATGATCAAAGGTTAAAAGTAGCATTTTATTTAAGATGAAAATAGGATGAAGACCCTCGATCACGTCATGATTTATTCTGTTGTGCAGCGCTCATGTGGACAATAAAAGCCAGTTCCACCGTAAAATAACTTCTGAATCATTTTTGAACTGGTTCATTAAAATGATCTATCTGAAAGACCCTTCTCGTGGAAACGAGTGCAACTTCTAATCACTATTAGCGAGCAAGAGGCAAACTAATAAGTGCTTAACGGCTGCATTCTCAAACTCAAACGTGCTCAGTACCGACTCTTTTCATTCAGTTTATTTTCGTGAAACGACGTTCAGCAACGTTTGATGTCAGCAGCCATGATATGCAGCCTTCGTGTGATGCAGCCGTTCGTTTGAGAGACGCCCATATTTAAGCTTTGTTAAACTGAAAACGGCTCTGAATGGGGAGTCGATTCCCCCTGACGGAATCGATTTCAATTTTTTGGAATCAACTCTCGATTCCCAACGCCTTGGAATCAATTCCCATCCCTAGTTGTCAGTCATAAGTGCTAAATCCAGTTACACTGTTCAGTTCAGTTATTACACAGCTCAGTTATAATTCAAAGGATAATTGAACTGACCTTTAAGTTTTGAGTCTTACGCCTCAAAATCAGAGCTGCTGTATGAGCAGAATAATTTAAAAATCACATCTTTTCGCAAATAGTTGTCAGTTCAAAACATCAAGCACGTGAATGTAGACTTTTAGCTGTTAAAGGATTAGTTTATCCAAAAAGTAAAATTATGTCACTAATTACTCACCCTCATATCGTTCCAGACTTAAAAGACCTTTGTTCATCTTCAGAACACAAATTATGATATTTTTGATGAAATCCGAGAGCTTTCTGACCGTGCATAGACAGCAACGCAACTTAGACGTTCAAGGCCCAGAAATGTATTAAGGACATCATTAAAACAGCTCATGTGACATTGCGGTTCAACCTCAATTTTATAAAGCTACAGGAGAACTGTTTGTGTGCAAAGAAAGCAAAAATAGCGACTTTATTCAACAATTTCTTCTCTTTCGTGTCAGTCTTTGAAGCGTGTTCACGAGACGCAGGAGTCGGTGTTCTGACATAGAACCCGGACATGCTGTGCATTGTTTACAAGCAGAGGAAGATGTGCACTGTACATAACATTTAACCTCTCACTTGTGATGTGCTCATATCGCTAGGCGCCATTCACAATGCGCTTGTGTGTTGACAAAGATGCGTGTCAGTTGCGTTACTGTTTATGCAGGATCAGAAAGCTCTCGTTTTTCTTCTAAAAAAGTCTTAATTTGTGTTCTGAAGATAAACGAAAGTCTTACGGGTTTGGAACCACATGAGGGTGAGTAATTAATGACAGCATTTTCATTTTTGGGTGAACTAACCCTTTAAGCTATATAGCTATAAGAAAAGAAGAAAATAATATATAGATAAGTATTTAGTTCTAACTGCTATTGACATAATTTTGCCTTTATGCAATTATGAGTGAAGATAGTGAAGCCAAACATAAAAGGAGTTAAAGTGCCCCTATTATGCCATTTTAAAGGTTGCTAATATTGTTTTAATAGACTCCCAAAACAGGTTTACATGTATGCAAGGTCAAAAAACACTTCAGTTTTCTCCAAAAATAGATTTAAATTTACCCCATTTCTAAATAATTCCTAAACGACTCGTGCGAAGCAGTTCGAAGAATCAGTCTCTCTAAACCCCTCCTTTCCGTGAGCCCTCACTGTTGTGATTGGTCAGATGACGCAGTCCTTTATGATTGGTCTACCGAGTACGGTGTGTCGGAAAACGAAACGCCCATTGCCATAACTGATTGACAG
>JAHKKF010509098.1:0-18507 GCA_019740295.1 Labeo calbasu
TCTATAGTGGTTAAACATGAGATATAATATGTTTTGCGAAAATCTAATGGGCAGTCATTGGTCTCATTAATCTATTATTTGTTCCAGAGCAAATACATTTGGCAAAATCTAATCATGTTATATTTTATGTAACTTCAATGGTGTATATCAGTACTTTTGACTGAATTGTCTAGCAACTTTTATGATGGCTGTTGTTGTTGTTTATTAAATATTGTTATTTAATAATTAACATTTTATATAAATAATAGTAGTATTTAGTATTGGGAAACGGTGTGTGTCCATGATGGTGATTTTAGTTACATTGTTCTGCCATTAGATAACGACAAGACAGATGGCGACTGTTTTTATGAGTTGGTCAGCAGTAAAGACTTTTATATCGAAGGAGACTGAAACGCTGTTGTAAACAAGTTATTTTTACTTTCAAACACCTTGTAAGATGCAGCCAACAAATGCACTGAACGGCGCTATCATCGGAAATCAACCTTAACAGATGATAGGGTAGTAACTTACAACAAAGATATGGCTTTCCTCAGCAGACATTTAAAATGTTTTATTGTGAATATGAGATTGAGCTGAAGAATGAATGCTGCATCAGATGCAGGTAATACAGTCAGTCTCTCTGTCATAATACTCTTCTCCACATATCACACTGCTTTTAATACAGTACAAATAAGCTTTTAATGAAGCAACTCTACGTTCCTTCGTTATAGGTTCTAAAGTGACATTTTTTAATAAGTAATGGAAGCTTGGGCTCAGCTGTTAAACTGTCAAACTGAGATTTGAATCCGTGGTGAAAGAAAGAGGTTCTTCACAAAAGAGGGTTTTTAAAGACACTCCGTTGTTTTTTTACACACTCGTGTCGTCAAACTGTTGTATAAACACACCCTCATAGCTGTGAGATATGGCTGTATATCGGATGTATATGGCTGTAAAACACTCATTGGAAAGATAGGGTGGACTTGTTACCAAACAAAAAAAGTTTTGAGGTTAAATAACCAGCAGGCAAGTGTTTTTAATCGAAAGATGCAGGAATCTTGATCATGATTAAAATACAATTAATTATGCAGCCCTATCCGATGTAATTATTTTTAGTTTTTCAACTTTTCATTAACTCACAAATCTCCAGCAGTTCAGAAACAACTGTTTAGAGAAATCCTGCTGTAGAGTTTCAGAAGTGATTTCAACAAAGTCTCAGCTGTGCTCAGATTTCCACATACAGAATTCTGCAATTAAAAAGGTTTCTAAATTTCAGTTCAAGCCTAATTTATCTGAACTAGAGCTGTCACAATATCAGATTTTCACTACACTGTTATCATGGCCAAACAAAAACAGTGTTATTGCAATATAATTAAAATAAATAAATAAATAATGCTATCAGTCAAATTAATCTATAACTTTGTTTATTTTGTGATTTCTCTCTTTTGGTCAGTGAGTCACACTCAAAATATTAGTGTAGGGAGGCACGGAGAGAGAGTTTGTAAGTATATCTGAAAAAAAAAATCTACAGAAAGAACTCACTATTAATCAACGCTTTCTCCAGACTAGGCTGTTTAACACAGTGTTCCTGGACACACACCAGTGTGTTAGTAGAGACTCCAAGACCTGAAATGGATGTTTCAGATAAGAGAGACCTCCAGAATGTGTACTGTTGGTGTGCCTTCAGGAACAGGGTTGGGAAACGCTGGTCTAAAAACAAGTCTTTTTATGGAGTGCAAAAAACTCCCATATTTGAAAGATTTTTTTGGGGTGCAGGTCTCCCAAAAACATGATTTTGTGCAGCAGTAGTTGCTACACAATGCATTGTCTTCTGTTTTTGTTTCATAGTGACTGGCAACAGCATTACAGTGTTGTAACAACTAATTATCAGCAATGATATTGAGCATTTTTATGGTTATCGGTCATTTTCATAACTGATTTGCCGGTAAAATAATTTAAAAGCATTTAAAGAAAGTTTCTGTCAGAGCCCTTGTTATTCTTAGTTTTGACATTTTCCGTTTAACACCAGACATGTATATCAGTTCAAAATATTGGTTATCGGTCTACTTGATTTGTAATAATCAGTATCAACATCGGCCTTAAAAAAATGGTCAAACCCAAACACTACCTACCTTACAGGCTCTGGATTTTTTCAATATTATCATAGTCTTATCATTATCTTGTAGTATTAAGGTGATATCTTTATTTATTTTTTTTTTTTAAATATCATGGTTATCAGTATGTTATGACAACTCTAATCTGAACAGCTAATTTTATCAGCTTTATACAGTTTTTTTTTTTATTTCTCGTAAGGGATTTCTGAAGGAATTTTTTGAGATTATTGTAATTCAGTGTTACTCAATGAAAAAGCTGCATTATACTGTACTATACTATGCTTGCAAGGGCTGATTTTGTAATATTTGGGCATGCGTTTTAAATACATTTGATGCTGCACTGTAAATTTCCTAACAGGTGTGACGCAGCTGCTATACCATCCTTTACACCTCCTCTCTATTTGTTTTACTCTGGGAGCAAACGGCACAGAGGGAATTTAACAACATGGCAACTACACTGACTAGGGAGATCTAGTCTAAATTATAAGCACTGTACTTCACTGTAATACATTTGTACAGTGCATGTAATTAGTCTATTCGTCAGTTTAGCATTGAATAGACCTTTCATTTTAAAATTTGGTAGATGTGGTGGATTATTGTACATGAAAATGCTAGGCAGTTGTGTGCACTAATAGAAATGTGCACAGTAAGTGACTTCAGTTTGCAGTTTAAGTTTAATGTGCTTCAATAGAATTAATTTTAGATGTATTCTTAAGTTTAATTTTAAACTTATTTAAGGGAAGGAATAATAGCAATGCAGATATTTTGAGATATGTGTTTTTATATATTCTATATTTTTTATTTCTTCCTTTTAGGGCTTGAATGGTTTTCCACAAGAATGTAAACAGACAGAGGATCTAACCAATGGCCACTCCAAATGCACAACTGTGAGTTCGCACTGCCAAAATCTATTCAGTGAAACCAGGTCTGCATGCATCATGGTTGCTTCCTGTTTATGTGTTTTGGATTTTTTTTTATAGATCCTAAATGGACTGACTCCAGGTAATGGCATCAAAGACAATGGCAACGTGAATGGCAACCCTTATCTCAAAACTGTCCCAGTGAGTATTTCCCTAACAGTCACGTGATGTTCTGTGCTCTTGGTTTGAATAGCGATGGTAATGGTGTGAACTTGCGGTTGTGTAGATCTCAGCGCTAAAACAGAATGGGCTCTTACAGTCTTTGGCAGCAGGAGGCAATCAGACTAAAACAGAAGGTAAAGACTTTATCACTCAGAAACATTGTTACACAGAATGATGTCAGTAGTTCAACAGTTCAACACAATGTGTGTGCGTGATTTTGTCTGTCTAGAGGTGAGCTTGGAGGTGGAGCGAGCACAAGAGGAGTGGGATGCCCTGGAGAGCATCCAACCAGGTGAGACCAATTACCTTGTCACCATGGAAACAACGTCCTGTCAGCCTGGATACTGAGCACATTACGTCAGCGTGACTAAGCATACGCCCCTACCCTAGAGAGATGGCATCACCTCCTTGGCTAAAATAGATACATTACGAAACCTGATCACTGTCAGATACAATCTGGAGCATCGGCATCTCTTGATGAGATATGTGGGCAACAAATGGGCAATGATTTTACAGCACAATTACTATATGTAGACAGCAGTCCACGTATAAATTGTATGTGTTGCATTGAAAGTGGAGGAGGAGATTTTTATTATGTTAAGGCCCCCACAAAATGTCTTCCCCAATAGATTTTTAGTGAATTAGGTGACATTAAATACCAGTCCTCTGCTGGCTTTATAAACTGAACCATAAACTGCTCTGAAACTGAGATTCTCTGTTTAGGCAATTGAAAATGAAGTCTATATGTTAAGCAATTAGGGCTGAATAAATAATTAAATACCAAGAGTTAGAGATTTAGAGTTTAATACTTAGTGATACTAATTTAATACTAGGGATCCACCAATGCTGATTGTTTAAAAACAGCCAAGGATCAGTGCCAATTTTATCTTGTCCGCCAAAATGAGACTGAAAAACATTATATTGTGTGACAAGAAAATGCCTCTTGTGTAGAATTTAGGGATGTCAGAGTCAGGAAGATAATAATGCATTAGTTTAAAAAAAACAGTGGCATTAATGCAGGTTGTGTTTGATCACCAAATCTAGCTAGGGTTGCCAAGTCCATAGTTTTTTCACTTCACCAGACATTATTTGCAGTGACCTCTCATCCAATGATTGCAAAGAGCTTTGTGCTTTTTTAGTTCTGATAAGAAACTCTCTCAGCTCAAATTCTGTTCATTTTATCACAAAATTCAAATAGTAAATGCCATTTTGACGCTCTTAAATGTGGTGTGACAGATCAATGCTGCAGAAAGATATTAATAAAACAGCTTGTGATCAGTGATCAGTCATTTAACATTGCATTTACCTTAGGAAGGTTATCCAGTGTTCACAGTTTGTTAGCTGTGAAATCACTAGACAGGGGCTTAATTGCTGTTAAATATGTATCTTAGAATAAATCTGACATGAAGACAGCATTTTATTGCAATTGCGTTGTATACAGACATTTCAGTTTTTTTCTGAGTGTGATTATATCTGAAAAAAATAGTTAAATATATTAGTTTATATTAGTCAGCTCGTAAGACTTGAAGCAGGATAGTTAGCAAAGAAATAACTATGGCACACACATATACTGGGTATTGGTAAAAAAAAAACGTTTAATTTTTCATTTGATTAAATATGGGTGAATGATAAGTAAGTAATTTATATCATTATTTTTAACATGAAGTAAAAATACATTTTCAAGTGTTTTAAACAAATTTTAACATGTTTAAAACCTCTTTACCAGCTACATAAATTCGTAAAATAGCATAATACACTTAGTGTGAACGCTTCATGCTCTGTGTTTGACAGAGGCAGAAAGCGCAAGCAGGTAGGCAACATGCAAATGTGACAACAGGGCTTAGTTGAGGATCAGTTCCACATAACCAGTCAGAAATTACGTTGAGTTTCTCAAGCCTTCAGTACATAAAAAATTAATTTTTTTGAAACGGACATCGCTATATTCTGATTTTCCCGACTAAACCATTTTTACAAAACAAATATGCATTGTGTGGGCATTTATCAGTAAACAGTGTGTTTTTCTTGTGTAGTTCTTGCTGAGGATCTTACCCCATCACCGCTGATCTCCTTCAATGAGGCTCTTCAGCATTTTCAGACCACTGATCTTGGAGACCTCCTTGTGAGTTTATTATAAGTAACTATTAGCGATGTAACTATATTAAAATCTCACAATACGATAATATCGATATGTGAAGTCCACAATACAATATTTATTGCGATATTTAAAAAAAAAAAAGACAAATGAAGAATTGGAAAAAATTGCAATTTTGTACATTTTAAAATTCAATTATTCTATCTAATGTACTTTGAGAGTTCAGAATCAAGAATTGAATTGACTGGTACCTGAACTTTAAAGAGCACCCAACCCTCTTTTTATTTGATATACTGTCTCAGTCTAAATTACATTCACATTTGTGTTTTAGAAGTCTTAAGTCGCTGGGAAATATTTGTAGCAACAGCCAAAAATACATTGTATGGGTCAAAATTATTTATTTTTCTTTTATGCCAAAAGTCATTAGGATATTAAGTAAAGATCATGTTCCATTAAGGTATTTTGTAAAATTCCTACTGTAAACATATCAAAACTTAATTTTTGATTAGTAATATGCATTGCACAGAACTTCATTTGGACAACTTTAAAGGTGATTTTCTCAATATTTAGTTTTTTTCAGATTTCAAATAGTTGTATCTCGGCCAAATATTGTTCTATCATAGCAAACCATACATCAATGGAAAGATTACTTATTCAGCTTTCAGATAGTGTATAAATCTCAATTTTGAAAAATTGACCCTTATGACGTTTTGTGGTTTTGTGGTCAAGGGTCACATATATAGTAAAACAATTGCATTGTAAAATAAATGAAAATGATTATTTCATAAGTATATTATGTTTGGTTTACACTGCAGTATATAAATTACAATAATTCTTTCCTAATTTCCAGACGTGAAAGAGATATTTTGAATTTGGACTGCAGTAACGTTACCCATTTAAACTGCTAGCTGTTAGCAATTTATGCTGCGCTTTTAAGCTTTTTTTTTGAGCTTTTATTTACGGCAAATTCTAGTTTCTATGAAAACAGGCTTACAAAAACATGTCTCGCTACAAATCTAGTTTGTACAAATCTTTTAGCTGCCGCAAAATAAAAACTGGTGGCTGTTGCGTTCCCAAATGTGCACTAAACTCACAGTTCATGCAGTAACGAGTTCACTGTATTCACTGTGAATGGAGGCGGAAAACATTGGATCACAAGCTGATCACCTGAACAACGTGTGCGCTTCGCTTTGATATGTGCAGCAGAACATTTTTTGTTAGAATAAGCAGTTTAAATATATTTTAAAAATTACACTTTTACACTATTTTTACACTAAATTACACTTTCACACCTTGCGGCGACCTGAGTTCAAATCCCGTTCCCCTCACTGTGCCCAGTACTTTCTTGTCATCTCTCTACTGTCCTGTCCATTAAAGGCACAAAAAAGCCCAAAAATATAACTAAAAAAAAAAAAACCCTACACTTTTTGTCCTGAAGACCCATGTGGTTTCATATTGTCATGTGGCCACGATAATATCAAGACAGTTTTGCTATTGCGATATAACGATATTGAGAATATCATTACATCCCTAGTCAGGGTTCCCCCGGGTCCTTGAAATCCTTGAAAGTTTGTGAATATGAAAAAAAATTTGAGGCACTGGAAAGCTTTTGAAAATGAACATACATAGATACAGGCTTGAATTTCTTTTGTGTAATGCATTACACGCGCACGAAACTGCTACAATAATACCTCAACATTTCACAGACATACCGTGAAACATTGCAAAAATGGGCTGTGAAGTTTGAATAAATGCTTTTTTTTAGTTATGTTTGACACATGAAAACTATAACAATGTATTTTACAAGATAACACAATGTAACCTTGCTCTCACTTGAAATGTGTCCCCACATTAAGTCCTTGAATTAGAGGGTATTGGACCTGGAAAGTCCTTGAAAAGTCCTTGAATTTGAAGTTAACCAAGGTGTGGAAACCCTGCCTACTAACTATACACTACATCCATACAGCAGAAGAATATGGTTGTCATTGACTCTCTTTCTCTTTTCTTTATTTTTATTACTTGCTCTTCTCTTTTATTAGAAGAACATTCAGCCCACCATTCGCAGGACTGGATTGGCCGCCATCACCCATTTCCTGTTCGGCCCTCCTCGGCTACACAAAGACCTTGTAGAGGAGAGAGACTTAGTGTTTGCCATTGCACAGTGTGAGTAGAACATATGACTTGACAAGTCAAGTAGCTGCATGCTTTGTTTTAATGACTACATTCATCTCTTTAGTAACACTTCCAGTGCATAACGTTCAGTGTTGATGAATCAGTTAGAGGTGCATGAAATTTAATATCTTAATTTTGAATTTCTAGAGGTTGCCTTATGAAATTTGCACATTTCCTTGATTTACACACAAGAAGTGCTAGTAATACAACATTTCTGACATTGTTTAAAAATGTACAGCCTGGTCTTTCTGATGTTGTGCAGTGCAAACCTGCATGATCGTGCTATCCTTGCATTGTGGTTTTTAAAGGTCAGCTGGTCATCAAACATTACTCCAAGATGGTTAAAATGAAAAATAGAGATGTGTGTCATCAGCATAGCAATGGTAGGAGAATTATGTGCCTGTATTGGTCCCAGTGATGTAGTGTATTTAGAGAGGAGGTGGGGTCCAAGAACAGATAATAAGTAGTATTTACAGTATTTTTTAATGTAGAGTAACACTCTTACATATGTTTTTCAATTTCATGATCCCTTTAAGTTGTTCAGACGGCTAGGTAACTGCTTGAATGTCTCACATGTGATGTCTTTGTTTTGTGATTGTGTAGGTTCTCTGGATAATGGCCAGTCAGTTCACATGCGTGTACTCCAGACCATCTACAGGAAATTAACCTGCACCCGAGCTGACTGCCCTCGCTATGGACCACACTGGGAGAACGTGGGCTTTCAAGGTACCTCAAAAAAGCATCTATGCTTAAAATGTCTAAACAAAAAAATCAAGGTAATTAATTGATTATTTCCATAATGTCATAAAAGTTGCCTGTATGTAATATTTGTTTTTTGCATGTCTTTTATACTTTCAGGTTCAGACCCTGCTACAGATCTGAGGGGAACTGGTTTTCTTGGCCTGATGCACACTCTCTACTTCGTCATGGATCCAGAAATACTACCACTTGCTAGAGAAATCTACAAACTCTCTCAGCATCCAGTCCAGGTGATGCAAAACATAGTCAAACATACACTTGCTACAGCCTTATCAAAATTGTTCAAAGACTATAAAACTGCTAATTTTCATTTTTACCACCTGCAGAATTTTCCGTTCTGTGTGATGTCAATCAATATGACGCGAATCGCCCTGCATGCTCTCAGGGAGGAGGTGCTGTCCAAGTAAGTCATCTCGCAATGTAGGAAGCTGCAGCTTTTGAACATTAATTGGTGTTTATTTTGTATAGTAGTAATTACATATTGTCAGACTTTGAAATGATTTGGCTGTTTGTCCTTTCTCTGATGTATTTACTGTAGCCTTTCATAACCTCTGCAGTTGTTTCCATGGCAATAAAACATTTTGTTGCTTTGTGATGTCACATAGGGAGTGTAACCGAAGGCAACAGGTCGTGGCGGTGCTGAATGATTTTTATGTTGCAACATTCCTGCATCTCTACCAGCTTTGGAAGAGCCAGCAGAAAACCATCTCTGACTCTGGCCATGTACTCAAAGGTGACTTTTCAGTTACAAATGAACAGCGCTGTAGTGACATTCAGCACAGATTTGATTTAACATTCTGTCATTTGGTCAAAATCATTTAAAGAGGCTAAAATGTACCTTTATTTTTACCCTTAAAGTCCACTTAATGCTATTTAAGGTTTGCACCAAAACCACTTTTTCACTCTCGCTGACCCTTCGAATGAAACAAAGGTTTTGGTTACTGTACCTTTAAGAGTTTTACATATAAATGCCCTCTATTCTGATTGGCTAGCTTCCACATTTTTCACACTGTCATTCATTAGGGTAAAAGTTGCTGCATATTGAATAGATGTTTAGATAGATGTGTGAATCTTTGGTTAGACAGTAAATGGAATTAATTCTTGAATCATAGGTTTTTGATTTAGGAATAATTTTTGCAATTTCAAAACAATTAGTTTTTTGTTTTAAATCAGTTTTGGCTGGAAATAAGGTTGTTATAGTGAGGTTGTAACTTTAAATACCAATGAAATTTCACGATTCTTGCTAACAATTTTGATACCACAGGAAATGCTAATACTAACCTCAAAGACCCAAATATAGAAAAAACAGTGGAAACAAATCTTTCATCTTTAAAATGTTGTTGTAGGAGGCCTCTAATGCAGAAATAAATGGGTTTTTACATTTTTGACATTTACATTCTAGTGAGTTTTTAGGGAAATGCTGTAGCATTGCAACATTGGGCTCTTGGGGTAGCAGGATTTCTGTGTTTTTACTCAATATCTGAACTAATGTAAAGGTTCATTTGCAGGGTGTAATGCTTTCGTAACCTTGTATCAGTGGCCTATATGAATATATACAATAATAATCACACAATAATGATACAATTAGTCATATTTTAATAAAATGAAATTAATTGATTATAAAATTTATATTATATTATATTTGTGTTTGCGCTCAGTTTTTGAAATGTTGAACATTGTAGCCAATCACAGACATATCTGTTGATTTCTGGAACGCAGTGGCCAGTCAGAGGCATTTTGTGTGTCAAAATCCACTTGCCAAGTTCATTCCTGCGTTCTGGAAGCCCGTGAATCCTCTTATCATGACAAAACTTTTTGATGAACATTTTTCATCATAGATTTTGTTAACGAAATGAACACTGAAACAGTTCATTTAAATAAAAATTCATTTAAATTCAATTTAAATTCAAAACAAATCAAACAATTAAAAAATCCATGTTTCAAGATCAGTGCATGTGCATTGGCAAAATGTATAATCGATGCATCAAGCAAGTGAATCTAGTTTATCTAGTGGAAAAAGAGAAAGCCTGACCTTTTCTCTTTCTGCTCTCTGATGCACAGAAGTGGAGCTCTTCGCTAAGAAGAACCCCAAGCAGATTCTCAAACGTCTCGAGGGCTACCTGAAGGAGAGACGTGCTGGGACAGGACACCGAACGTCACCCGACACACTATCGCATAGCAACCCTTCACCTGGTGACACTGGGTCTCGAGCAGGGAGTCAGGGCGGGAAGGAGGGCAAAGAGCTGAACTTCACTGGAGTGTGCGAGCTGCCACCTGAGATGGAGGGCGAGGCGAGACTCATCTGAGAGGCGGAGAGGCATTCGATTTGTACAGTCTCGACTATCTCTCGTGCTCTAACTTTGTCGTTCTCTCTGTTTCTTCGTTTCCTTTCTGTCCTTTCATGCTCGAGTACACTCAGAGACAAGTCTGTGTTGTAACTGTAGTTGCTAAAAAGTGTAAAACTCTCTGCTGTCTTGTTTCCGTTAGAATACCTATTGGCTCTTCTATGATAAAGGCTAGATTTAGTTGCCAAGTTTAAAAGGAGAATCTCAGAATTAACCGCCTCGGTGGTGGCAGGTTGTCTTGAAGCTGTCAGGAAGAAAGAGAGACTGTTTACAGGCCTCATGGGTGTGCAGTTGCAAAAGCCAGCCAGCACCTTACCCACTACTGTGGTATTGAGTGAGAGTGACTTCCTGTGTGTGTTCGCCTAACTGTTTAGGCATGTATTTGATTGAGACTAGTCTAGTGAAAGCCTCGTGATCCTCGTGGTCATTTGAACACGTTCACTGTGACCGAGTCAATGCTCAAGAAAGTTGGCAGCGTTTATATTGATGTTGGCTCTTTACTCTTCACTGTTGAAAAATGGAATGAGGTATCAAAACATTGGATGGAAATAGCCTCAATAGGCCAAAGTTTTTTTATTTTATTTTCTCCCTTTAGAGAGATAAATGTCACACTATCGTTCAAAGATAGTCGGACATGTTTCTGTTGGCAGGCACTTTTTTAACAAGAGCCTGAAATTGTAAAGTAAGGCATCTTTTGGATGGGAAAGTGCATTTTAGTGACCTGTAGACCAAAATGTATGGATGTTTGACTATATATATTTTGCAGTTCAGTTACAATACTATCGTTGACACTTGCAGACTCTTCACTATTAACTCAATTATCAGCTAAATTTATTTAACTGTTTGAGCTTTGAGCTAAAATTAGGGCAGTAATCAAAGTTAAATGTGATATTTGGAGGTGTTGTTATGCTTGTCTGCATGAAGCGAATCTTACTTGTTTCTTCTAATGATAGCAGGTACATTCCAGTTTTAAGTGAACATGTTGTGGACGAGAGTGAGGATGATCCCTTAACGTAAAATTTTTCCTGAAAAAAAAAAACCCGGTGTCCCGGACGAGCCCCCAATTTTTCTTCGCAAAACCATTTTGTGCCAGAAATAGTCCTAAAAAATGTTATCGGTTACTTGTTAGGGCATTTCTAATGTGTTACAGCATTCTCAAGCTGTCTTCTAAGCTTGTCCTGAGAGGATAGATGGTGTATTTTAAATTGTTGGATGATAGTGATTATTTCGTTACAGCTCCCGGAAGCACTTTTAGCAATGAAAGTGTTTAAACTTATTAGGGATAATTGTGTCTATAAGACATGGCTTTAATAAAACATTAGCCAGGAAGCTGCAGGTCCTTTAAGCTGTATGTTATACGTAACCTAACGATTATTTCCTTCAGAGTTGCATGAGACACGTTGAAAACTTCAGTAGCAAAAGGTGAATCACTTCTTGCATCTAACATACAGCATTTAAATAGACATGTACGACCTGTTTATAGTGTAGTCAAGTACTCCGTGAGACTTGTTGATTTGAACACACACACAGACACAAAAAAACGAAACGTAGAATACCTTTTTTGCTGTCGAGCCACATCAGGTTAGTGCAGAAAATAGTTGAGAATTTGATGTATTTTTGTCATTCGCGTCTTGTTCTCCCCAGTCCAGGTCCAGTAAAGATGTGAGGGTTGCAACGGTCGTGTAACGGTCGACGGTGACGTACTGTACATTTGGAGAAAAACTTGATGGGGAAGGCCTTTCCCACCCTTTGCAACCCTATTCTGCACTCTCGTCTTGTTAGCATGTCAGGTAGCGCTAGAGATGTAGCATCCAGGAATCGTTGTTTTAAATTCCTTGTTAAAAAAGCTTGTTAATCTAACTCGGTATGGTTGCATATGTTTGTCTAAGTTACCTAGTCCAAAGTGTTGATGTACAATATGAGTACAGTGCGTTCTGTATGTTTCAGGTTTAATTTTACGCTCTTGTTTTATTCTTTCGTAGTTTATTTTCCTAAACGACACATGAATATAAATACTCAGTGGATGTATATTAGAAGTCCTGTCACTTTAGCCAGTTTAATTTTATATAAAGCAGAGTAGTATTTTATAAACTTGAATAAGAGCAAAGCATGATGGAAAAAGAATGTTTGTATACAAAGGCAAATCACCCTTTCCTGGGTTATTTACTAGTTTGGCTGGTTTGTGTTAGTTTAGATGAGCAGGTTCAACGCTTTCATAATCCGTCTGTGTATCTGAGCGAATTCAGTGCTGTTGTGAACTCCACGGCAAGCTTTAACGTGTTTCATACGCTGCGATTTGTTTTCCACACTGACCTGCTGAAAGCAACGTTAACACTATGAAAGAGTGAATTATGAAGTGCATTATTAATGGCCAAATCTGTAATAGTATGTCGGCTGATTTCTGCAGAGAGAAGACTGCCTGAGAAACGGTAGTATTTCCGTCTGTTTTAGGATGTTTCGAGCTGTTGTGTGCAGTTACTTCTCAAAAGTGTGTTTCTGTCTTGCTTACCTGCTCTGAACTCCTTATGAACAATCAAACTTACAAATCGAGCAATCATCCATAACCCTGACCACGACGTGAGCCTGGTTTGGCACCTTTTTCGTGTATATGTGCGCACAATTAGTTGCTTAGTGGTTGTTTTGCTGTTTTGTTTCGTTTTTAAAGGAGAGGGTGGTCTGTATGTGAGATGACTATTAAAGTGTGTATATATATATATATAAATATATATAACAAAAATATATGATTGTAACAGTATGATTGTTACCGGGGCATATTATGCATACCTCAGGCTTCAGACAAATCTCTTCTGGGCAGACGTTTTTTGAGGACAGCCATGATCCCATGTCGTAGCACAAAATGGTGTGGTGTCTCTTGCAGTAATCTACCTAGCTTGGGAATGTACTGTATGTATATGTATGTACACTAATGCAGCACTGCAAAATATTGACTTCTACAGTATATATTTCTATAGCCCATGTTTGTGAAAACCGTAGTCTTACACGCTGAAATGCAACCGAACCTTCGCTGGAGGATGTTTTTAACAATCTTAATGGTTTGACGTCAAAGCAAATCAGACGATTTTGTGGCCTTTGGTATTTGCTGTGCTTTCGTGAATGGTTTTTTGCAACGTCACAATATGTCAAAAACAATTCACTCTATTATGGCACAATGTTACAATATTCGTTTGGACCAAAAGGAACATTTGTGGGTTGTTGTGAAGCTGGTTCGGAGGTCGAGGTTTTTCAAAACGGGAGATCTTGCCGTCCTTAAATGTTAGAATCTCTCTGTTTTGATTTTAGAGGAAAGCATTCCACTTCATCTGTCCAGCCCACAGAGCTGAAATTTATTTCTGGGGAACATACAAACCCACATGTCAAATTTGATTCGTTGAGTTGCCCGGAATCAAAGTGCAGTCCAAAATATCCTGCACTACATTTAAAGATGCATCGTTATTGTCTGTTATGATCCTTCAGAGCATTTTATTATATCTGAACCTTGATTGTAGAATCCCTATTTTATAATGAAAATATATTTCAGAATATATGCGGTGGTACAGTGATGTATCGTATGAAGAGTAATAAATAAATGCAACTTAAAAAATTCTAAGTGTTACATTGTACTTCCTTGCATGTGCTTTAGTTTAAAGTGAACGGATGAGCATAGAGATGGTTCTACAATTGTAATAGTATAGATTGGCCAACAGGGGTCAGTCTAATGTAATGTCTGAAGCAGTCTGACTAGCACATGCTGTCCTGCACTGAATGTGTTTTCTTATCTGTTAATTAATGGCAACTGTGGTTTCCATCAGGAATGACTTTTCTCTTCAGAGCTTTATAAAGAGTTGACCATTTTTCAAATGTCTGGACGCAGGAATTTGTGCAGAGTTATATATAGTGTGAATGGACATTTTATAGAGCATGTCATCTACTGAGACGACCCACATGACATCTGTGCTGCAGATATGATGGAAACACCATTATTCTGAAGGTTTGGCGCATTTACTTGTTTATTATTTTAAATTAACTGAGTGATTTATTCATGTTCCATATTCTTTGATCTGTTTAACAGACTGTTTCACAGAATCTCTGTTGAAAACAGCACAGAAAATACAACAGAATCTGCAGATTCCATCTGGACTGGTGTATAAGGAATGGGTTTTTTTTAACATTAGTTAAAATTTAACACAGTTTTGAGTAATTCCTGCATATAGATATGTAATATAAAAAAGTTCACTTCCAGAACAAAAATGTACAGATAATTTACACACCCCCATGTCATCCAGGATATTCATGTCTTTCTTCAGTCGATAAGAAATTATGTTTCTTGAGGAAAACATTTCAGGATTTCTGTCCATATAGTGGTGTGCCCAAGTTTGAACTTCCAAAATGTAGTTTAAATGCAGCTTCAAAGGGCTCTAAATGATCCCAGCCGAGGAAGAAGGGTCTTATCTAGCGAAGCGATCGCTATTGTTATCTTCTAAACAAATTGACAATTTATATACGTTGTAACTCAGTTTTTTCTGGCTCAGTACAGTTGGGGTATGTCGAAAAATCTCATCTCGTTTTCTTCCCCAACTTTAAAAATCACCCTTTATCGCTGCAGAAGTACCAACCCAGTGTTTACAAAGTGAACATGCAAAGAAGATCAAACGTCCTTTACCAAAAAAAGTAAAACAGCGAAGTAGGATGATTTTGAAGCTGAAGAAGAAAACAAGACGGGAGTTTTTCGACATACCCTAACTGTATTGACTCGGATTACACAGATTACGCATGTGCATCACAAAGATGAGACGTAATGAGCAAATAACCAATCATTTCACTAGATAAGACCTTCCTTCTTCCCTGGCTGGGATCGTTTCGAGCCCTTTGAAGCCGTATTTACACTGCATTTTGGAAGTTCAAACTTGGGGGCACCACTGAATCCACTATATGAAGAGAAATCCTGAAATGTAACATAATGAAACATAATTTCTTATCGACTGAAGAAAGAAAGACATGAACATCTTGGATGACAAGTGGGTGTGTAAATTATCTGTAAATTTTTGTTAACCTAAAAATAAAAAAGCTGCTGAAAATGTACTCACCCTCAGACCATCTATGATCAGAACCGACTTGTGCATTAAATTTAGCATTAACTCCTTTGGTTGTGGATCCTCTGCAGTAAATCCAGTAGGTGCCATCAGAATGAGAGCCCAAACAGCTGATAAAAGCATCACAATAATCCACAAGTAATCCACACCACTCCAGTCCATCAATTAACAAGTGGTTATAAGAAAACCCATCAAAGTAAAAAAGTCCATCTGTTTAGAACTGCTTTGGTCTGTTTTCACTTGTAAATAGTGGTTGATCTGTGCACTGCTTGATCTTTTTCCACTGAAGAAACAATATTAAGGGTAGAGGACTCAAATTTTAACTGGAAGCAACAGTTTGAGATTAAAAACAGCTTTATGATGTATTTGTTTCTTACAAACACACAGCTTGTGATTAACTGATGGACTGGAGTCATGCGAATTACTTGTGAATTATTAGTGTTTTTATCAGCAGTTTGGACTCTCATTCTGACGGCACCCATTCACTCCCGAGAATCCATTGGTGAGCAAGTGATGTAATGCTACATTTCTCCAACTCTGTTCTTATGAAGAAACAAACTCATTTACATCTTGGATGGGCTAAGGGTGAGGAAATCATTATATAATTTTTGGGTAAACTAATCTTCTAATGTGCATTAAACATGCACATTATTTAACACTGAACTGTGTTATATATTTAAAAAAATGGCAATTGTTCATTATATAACTCATTAGTGTTAACAAACCAACCTTATAAATGCCTTTGGAACGTATTGAGTAGACTCGTTTTGAAGTGCTTCATTAGGACTGTTTTGGCACTCTTTTGATGAAATCTGATGGTTTTTCCGGTATGTAATGAACTACACACAGCTCCTCTGAGGCGTTTGGCCTGAACTTCCCTGGCTGAAAGATCAGAATATGAAATGTAAACCTGCTGTTTTGGCACCCTTACAGTAGCTCTGACGCTGTTCCTCTGTCCCTGAGTCAGGGTAAGAGATCCAGTCTGCTCTCTCAGGACTCAATTTAGAGACGGGCCAGTGATTCTTCCAGGAATTTCTGAATCAAGGAGGACAGACATCTGGCCCGCTTTGTTGAGAGCCAAAGAAAAAGGTAGGATCACATCCTAAGAGGTAAGGACAAAAACAAATTCAAGGCAGGATTCAATAAATAGTTGTTTTAAATTTATCCTCAACTAAAAGCATTGTGATCTCTTGCTGTTTTGGCTCGTAGTTCTCCGTGCTGATCTGAATCTGGCTAGGCTGAAGAGACGCTCTGCTGGAAATGCTTATGCCAGATGACATGCTGTCTGGATGAAGGACACAACCGATGGCCAAAGAGTTTGTGCTTGTAGATACACGCTTAGAACAGAGAACAGTGTAGTTACATTTGTCTCAGTTCTAGTGTGTAGAAGGAACGCTTTCACTTCTCTGTAATAAAAGGTTTACAGCACACGTTTTAAAAGCATAATCCACCATTTTAACAGGCAATCCAAAGGATAAAGTCAGCAGTTTATATTGTGAGTCTGCACTGTGTCGACATGTAAACAATGAAAACAGCCTCAGTGCTGTTTTCAATTAATGAAGGAGACTTGGAGGAATCCAAAAACATTTGTAGAGTGTCTATATCATATTATATCATATCAGAAAGAAAAACATATCTTCATGTTGTTCTTAAACTCTTCATTAATTTCATAAATATTAAAAGAATAATAAACAGTTACATACAGATAGTAAATTCTAAATAGAATGGGGCGGAATTAATTAGGAGTTACTTTGCGGAATGTCCTAGCTCCACTTTTTTTGTATAACAGATGTGACTGGGGGTGAAAAAAGCCATTTCACAATGCATGATACCAGATTTGACATTAGTTCACATTAGGGTTGTGCAATTTGAAGATCTTTGTATTTTGAAGATCTTTGTAAGTTGTATTTTTTTTAATCTGATAGAAATTGTGATTTTTTACAAATCCATGTTTGCTGGATTATTGCTACTACTACTAGATAAAAACAGAAAATTGAATAACACAATAGACATTACTATTGTAATGTATTTCACTGTGAAATGAAAAATTGAGAATTTTTTTATTTTTAAATAGTATGATTTCCAAAAATATTTCATGAGTTTTGATACTTTTTTGTGAACCTAATTATGGAAGCCGGTTTCTGTCACTGAATAAAAAAAATGTAAAAATGTTACTGCTGCTTTTTATTTCACAATAACTCACAAATGATTTATTTTCCCCGGAACTGTGAGATATAAACTCACAATTTTTAGTTATAAAGTCCAATTTTGAGGTGAAAAAAGACTGATGTTCACTTAGTAACTCGCGATTGTGTGTTGTAAAGTCAGAGTTGCGAGAAATAAAATATAAACTATAACTAGAACAAAATATAAACGAGCTATAAACTTGCAATTCTGACTTTTTTTCTCATAATTGAGATATAACTTGTGATTCTGAGAAATTATGTCAGAGTTGTGAGATTTAAACTTGCAATTCTGATTTTTTTTTGTCAGAATTGAGATATAACTCGTGATTCTGAAAAATGAAGTTAGAAATGTGAGATATAAACTTGTGATTCTGAGAAATTAAGTCAGAGCTCAGATATAAACTTGCAATTCTGACTTTTTTTTCAGAATTGAGATAAAACTTGTGATTCTGAGAAATTAAGTCAGAGTTGCAAAATCTAAACTTGCAATTCTGACTTTTTTTCTCAAAATTGAGATATAACTTGTGATTCTGAGAAATTGTCAGAGCTCAGATTTAGACATGCAATTCTGACTTTTGTTTTTCTCAGAATTCAGATATAACTTGTGATTCTGAGAAATGAAGTCAGAAATGCGAGATATAAATTTGAGATTCTGAGAAATTAAGTCAAAGTTGCGAGATCTAAACATGTA
>JAHKKF010509099.1:0-14222 GCA_019740295.1 Labeo calbasu
GGGGGAGTAAATGTGCGCAGAATTCAGCAAAAGTGATTTATATTTCTTTTACAATAATCTTTACAAAAATAAGTTGTATTTATTATGTAATATTATTTAATTATAGAAATGTTGTATATTAAATTTATACATTTAGATGAATAAATGTGTACACATTTGTTCAATCCCAGAACATACCAACCTCCCATCTCACATAAAGGAGAGGAAGGGAGGAGATTCTATTAACTATTTCAATAGAGACACACCTTCAGATCATAGGTCAGTGTCCTCCATTCCATTGTATGCAGGTATGATAAATCTCTACAATACCATGACAGTGTGTCACAACTGTAGCATGTAGAATAGTGACTTTTACAAAACCAAACAAACCAAAAAAAAAATTGAGAGCATTTATTTATTTATTTAAACATTATCATTCATTCATTGCCAAAGTAGTTTTAAAGTGATAATGTAAAGATAAAATTAAAAAGAATATAAAATACATTATAATTTCTGCAGTATGCGTAGTTTGAGACGTTGTTGACATTATGTATTAGATTATCAGACTAATCAGAAACCTCATAAAATATGAACTATTTTACATTACATTATTTTTAAACACTGAATATGCACTAACTGTAGACAAAAATGAGAGTGGTTAATTGGGTGAATATTATTCAGAGCAATATCAGACCGTAGCAAAACACCCGCCTTCGTTTTTTAGATTGACAACGGTGGTGACCAATCAAAGCCCTTGCCGGATAACGCAGAGCCAATCAGCGAGCCGGTCGGGCTGGACTGAGGGCAAATCCAAAGAGCTGGCAAAAATCAAAAATGGCGCCCAGCTCGAAATCTGAGAAAGATGACAACAAACAAAAACAACAGAAAAAACACAAAGATCACATCGTCAAGCTCCTCACTCGTGGGCGGGTAGGCAGAAATGGGGCATTTGGGCCAAAAGTCGCATTTATGGCGTGAAATGTAGTTTTTCTCTAAGCGTAACATAGATAATAATGTGTGTGTTATTAGCATCTTTAGCTGTAGCCTCATTAAACGTCTTTATGTGTCTGTTAGAGTTTAATATTTATATGTGAACCTTTTAATGCACACACCTATGGATACGTTTTTTATTTGGAGTGTGTGATTCTTTGGGCCAACGATAGCAAAAATATTCTCATGATTATGAAGCTGTCTTCGTTGATATGTCCATGAATGGTCAAAGGTACATTACAGGACTGACATCTATCATTTATATTGAATAAATACTCTCCGTTTTATACTCTATGTCATTAATGAAAATAGGTCAGTACATAACATGAATGAAAAGTAGAAACGCCTCAGGTAGTGTTAAGTGCAAACATGATCATCATAGCTATCATGAACTTGATATTTAACAAAACACCCTTGATTAAGCAGCTTTGCCTAGAGACTTAATCTAAAAACTCATTTATCTGTAGTCATGCATTATATGTATTAACCGTATTAATATCTCTCTCTGTCTGTCTGTCTGTCTGTCAGATGAATGGGCAGCTCTCTCAGCGGCTCTTCCGGAAACTTCCACCACGGGTCTGTGTCCCGCTGAAGACCATCGTGAGCGAGGAGTTTCTCAGAGCAGGGTGAAAAGAACATGCAGTCTGTCCCATCCATTTTCTCGGAGCAGTGTGAATGCTGTATTTGACTGGTCTGTCTCTCTGCTGTCACAGGCACATCTTCCTGGGCTTTACCAAATGCGGCCGGTACGTGTTGTCCTACACCAGTGACTGCGGAGAGGATGATGACTTCTCCTTCTACACATACCACCTGTACTGGTGGGAATTTAACCTACACAGCCGCCTCAAACAGGTAAAACAGCTGAACACTCAGCCTATTGGAGCTTTGAACCCTGATACAGTTGAAGTCAAATGTTTATAACACCTTGCAGAATCTGTAAAATGCTAACTATTTTACCAGAGTAAGAGGGATCATACAAAATGCATGTTATTTTTTTAGTACTGACTTGAATGAGATATTTCACATAAAATACATTTACATATAATCCACAAGAGAAAATAATAGTTGAATTTATAAAAGACCCCATTCAAAAGTTTACATTCGCTTAATTCACAATACTGTGTTGTTACCTGAATGATCCACAAATGTTTTTTTTTTTGTTTAGTGATAGTTTAAGAGTCCCTTGTTTGTCCTGAACAGTTAAACTGCCTGCTGTTCTTCAGAAAAATCCTCCAGGTCCCACAATTTTCTAGTTTTTCAGCATTTTTGTGTATTTGAACCCTTTCCAACAATGACTGTATGATTTTGATCTTTTCACACTGAGGACAACTGAGGGACTCATATGCAACTATTACAGAAGGTTCAAACGCTCACTGATTCTTCGGAAGTAAAAAACAATGCATTAAGAGCTGGAAGATGAAGAAGATGAGTACATATTTCTTATTTTGCTTACATATCATATTTTTTTATTTAGTACTGCCCTTCAGAAGCTACAGAAGATACTTACATGTTTGCCAGAAGACAAAATAGGTTAAATTTGCCCTGATCTTCAAATTCAAAAAGTTTTCACCCCTGGCTCTTAGCGCATTGTGTTTCCTTTTGGAGCATCAGTGAGTGTTTGAACCTTCTGTAATAGTTGCATATGAGTTCCTCAGTTGTCCTCAGTGTGAAAAGATGGATCTCAAAATCGTACAGTCATTGTTGGAAAGGTTTCAAATACACAAAAATGCTGAAAAACCAAATAATTTGTGAGAACTGAAGGATTCTTCCGAAGAACAGCAGGCAGTTTAACTGTTCAGGACAAACAAGGGACTCATGAACAAAAAAAACACAAAAAACACAAACTAAACACAAAAAAAAAAAAAAAAAAAGAATTTAAAACCAAGCATATGTAAACTTTTGAACAGGGTAATTTTTATAAATTCAGCTATTATTTCCTCTTGTGGACTATATGTAAATGTCTTTTATGTGAAATATCTTATTCAGGTCAGTACCAAAAAAAAAATAACACGCATTTTGTATAATCCCTCTTATTTTGTTGAAAAAAAAAATCGTTTTACAGATTCTGCAAGGTGTATGTAAACTTTTGACATCATCTGTAAATGTATGTAATCTGTTGTAAATAGCAGACTAAACCAACATCTATAGGTCACCCCATGATATAACATCAACTTTATCTGTCTCTCTCTCTGCAGGTGCATCATGTGCGTTTGTTTGCGGGTGAGGATATCTACAGCGATCTTTATCTGACTGTTTGCGAGTGGCACAATGATTATTCCAAGCTGGTTGTCTTCGGCTTTAAGTAAGAGTCTTCCTCCTCTGTCTGTTATGAGCCAGTGGCTAGGTTATTATGGTTATCTAAACATGTGCTTTCTATAATCTGTCAGCACACGAAGCTCCAGTTCAGCCCTGATGAACATGATGATGAGTGATGAGAACAACAGGGACATCTACATCACCATCACCTCAATGCCTCCCGCACAACCATGCAAACAGTGCTGCCCCACGTCCTCCGTGTCCACCATACGCACAGGTACATTAGTATATTATTAACATGGAATAATTGCTAATTTGCACTCGCTAGCAAACAAACACTTTTCTCCGCTCACGTGTATGCAGGTGGCGAGTGTCTGCAGCATGGTTATGTGCTGAATGCTCGCTATCAGGTCGTTTATCCGTTCCCAACTTTCCAGCCGGCTCTGCAGCTTAAGAAGGATCAGGTGATTCTGCTCAACACCAGCTACTCTCTGGTGGCCTGCGCCATCTCTCTCTGCTCAGGTACGAAGCCAGTGTTTTCAACATTGATAATAATCAAAAATGTCTCTTGAGCAGCAAATCAGCATATTAGAATGATTTCTGAAGGATCATGTGACAATGAAGACTGGAGTAGTGATGCTGAAAATTCAGCTTTGATATCACCAGAATAAATTACATTTTAACATGTATTCATATAATTAGCAGATATTTTACATTTTAATAATATTTCACAATATTACTGTTATAACTGTATTTTTGATTAAATATATGCAGCCTTGGTGAGCAGAAGACGCTTTTAAAAAAAAACATTTATTTAAATATTTCAATTTATTAATATAAATTGTTTATTTTATTAGTTTTATTTCAGTTCAAAATTATAATTGTGATTTAATGATCTCTATTTAATTTAATGCGTGAATCCCTCTCTTTGTAGGAGACGGGCAGCAGGATGCTCAAAGCAATCAGATTCTCTACCGTAAGAGAGATGCTTCCTCCTCTTCTCCTCCTGCTGGACCTACGTCGCCTTCCTCATCCTCATCGACCTCGTCTCAGGGGTCACCTGACCTCAGACAGTTAAAGCCCCATTTCACCCCTCTCTCCTCCGGCCAATCACAGGCGGCCGTGCGGGCCAGAGAGTTCGCCGCTGACATTTTCCGCCGAGCTCAGGCTGGAACGAGGGAACACGACAGAAAAACCAAAGAGAAAGAAGAAACTGACGCCCAGCGATTCCACAGCGAGGAGGAGCGAACGAGAGAAAAACAGGAACGAGACACAGAGGTCCCAGGACCCTCATCTTCCTCCTTAGCACAGAACCAAAGTTCATTGCGGCCTGCAGAGGCAGAGGACAGTGCTGGGTGTAACACAGTCATGTCTCCTGGATCCACTTCCTCTGTCTCCTCTCTGTCTCCACATGCTCATGAGCCTTCATCCTCCTCTTCCTCCTCTGAACCTGCTTATGTCAACTACACCACTCTCAGATACAGACTGCCGCAGGCTAGAGCATCAGAGCAGCCGAGTGGTATGACGTTTCTCATCTGTTTTTGTGATTAACTTGCTTGCTTTGTCATTGAGTGTACACACACATACAACTTGGAGTCAGATCTGATCAATTAGGTTCAGTGATGGATTCATCAGTGATGAATCTGACTCAAACTGATTCGTACCAATAGCTTGTCTTTTTGAACAGTTACAAGAACCAGAGTTATTTGTTTATGAATTAATCTTTACCAGTCATGCTGTTTTTTATTTCGCTAAAAGAACCAACTCATAAAAGTCATTTGTTCATGAATTAGGCTACACCGTACACACCCTGTTTTGTGATTCACTAAAAAGAACCAGCTCATAAAAGCCATTTGTTCATGAATCAGACTACACCAGTTGTGCTGTATGTTTTTGATTCACTAAAAAGATTCAGTTTCTAAAAAGTAATTTGTTTGTGAATCAGACTATACTGGTCAAATTTACGTTTATGATTCACTAAAAAGAACTGATTCATAAGAGGCATTTGTTTATTAATCAGACTATGCCAATCATGCTGTATGTTTTTGATTCACTACAAAGAACTGATCAATAAGAGTGATATATTCGTGAATCAGACTACGCTGGTCACGCTGTGCGTTTTTGATTTACTGATATGAACTGATTCATAAGAGCATTTCTTACATGAATCAGACTACGCTAGTTGTGCTGTATGTTTTTGATTCACTAAAAAAAACTGATTCATGAAAGCCATTTGTTCATGAATCAGACTGCGCCAGTCATGCTGTATGTTTTGATTCACTAAAAAGAACTGATTGATAGAGCCATTTGTTCATGAATCAGACTACGTTGGTCATGCTGTGCATTTTTGATTCACTGATATGAACTGATTCATAAGAGTGATTTTTACATGAATCAAATTATGCCAGTTATGCTGTATGTTTTGATTCACTAAAAAGAACTGATTGATAGAGCCATTTGTTCATGAATCAGACTACACTGGTCATGTTGTGCATTTTTGATTCACTGATATGAACTGATTCATAAGAACCATTTGTTCATGAATCAAACTACGCTGGTCATGCTCTGTGTTTTTGATTCACTTATAAGAACTGATTCATAAAACCATTTGTTAGTAAATCAGACTACACCGGTCATGTTGTGCATTTTTGATTCACTGATAAGAACTGATTAATAAGAGCCATTTGTTCGTGAATCAGACTACGCCAGTCATGCTGTGCATTTTTGATTCACTGTTTAGAACTGATTTGTAAGTGCAGTCCTTTGACTGTAAAGCAGACTACACTGGTTGTGCTGTATGTTTATCATTCACCTAATCACCAAAACATGCAGCTTTGATTTCATAATTGGAATAAAGTATGAAGAGTTTATCAAATTTTCCTTATTTCTTTCTGTCTACAGCTCATCTGAAGTGGTACATAATCTGCAATGTGTCTGTCTCTTGTCTTTAGGAGATGAGGATGATAAAGTCCTGCTTCCTTTCACTGTGACGGATCTAAAGGGACGAAACTTGCAGCTGGTGACAGGACAGTTCAGCGGTCAGGTGAGTGCGTCTGAGATTTAATCTCAAACCGTACACGTCTGATCCTGCAGGACTGTGTTTGAACTCTTGTGTGTGTCTGTCAGTGTGTGTGTATCGAGCAGCTGACACTGGACTTCGAGTATCTCATCAACGAGGTCATCAGGAATGATGCTGAATGGGGCTCCCAGTTCTGCTCCTTTAGCGACTACGATGTCGTCATCCTTGAGGTGAGGTGATGTGATTTTGTTCAGGAGGAGCTGTTTTGTTATGCATTTCATCTTTAGTATGACGTCATGCGTTTTTTTTCTGTTTGATTAATTCTGGAAGCATTTTTTACATAGGGTTTTTGTTAAAGCTTCAAAAGCCAGGAAACAAACCAACCAGCTATTTATTTGAATAGTAGAAAATAGAAAAGTAGTTGAAAATCAGACAAAGAGACAAAAATGAATGGAATGTTCACTTCCGGAACTCGACTGTTGCGCTCTGTTGGTGCAATGTTCTAATTTGCATGTGTTCTGTTGTTTCTATGGCAACAGGTTTGCCCGGAGACCAATATAGTGGTGATAAACATCGGGCTGCTGCTGCTGGCGTTCTCTAACTGTGAAGATGAGCACTGCAGGTACCCACAAACGCACTATACAAGCACACACACATATATATGATGAAATCCTCATTAATGCTTTATATTCTGTCTTTGTGTGTAGACCAAAGTCGTACCACTCCAGTCTGCAGGTCAGTTGGGATTTGAACACTGGAGCGTGTCGTACAGTCGGTGTCGGTGACCTCACCGAGGTCAAAGGTCAGACCAGGTAATGACCTTCAGATGCACAACCTGTACTGTCCATCTGTTTGCACTCGTTCTCATGCGTTGTTTCTGTCGCAGTGGAAGCGTGTGGAGCTCCTACAGGAAGTCATGTGTGAACACCGTCATGCGCTGGCTTGTTCCAGAGAGCAGCTCACGCTACATCAACCGCATGACCAACGAGGCTCTGCATAAAGGTGTGTTTTGGCCACTCAATTAGACACAAAAATAAATACATCCATCCAACTGTGCAAAAGATTTTTTAAATGTTTTTGAAAAAAGTCTCTTCTGCTCACCAAGGCTGTATTTATTTGCTCAAAATTACAGTAAAAATGGTAATATTGTGAAATGTTTTACTATTTAAAATAACTTACATATTCTATTTGAATATATTTTAAAATGTAATATATCCCTGTTAATTTTCAGCTTCATTACTCCAGTCTTTAGTATCACACAATCCTTCAGAAATCATTCTAATATGCTGATTTGCTGCTCAAGAAGCATTTATTATTGTTATCAACGTTAAAAATAGATGTGCTGATTCATGTTTTTGTGGAAACTGTAAATTTAGCATTCTTTGATTATTAGAAAGTCCAAAAGAACAGAATTTAATTAACACTTTTGTAACCTTATTGTCTCAGCTGTCAATTTTGATCAATTTAATGACGTCATAAAAATAAATAAATAAATAAAGGCATTTATGTTTAAAATAAGAAATAAAGTCAAATTAATTAAAAAAATAAATTAAAATAATTATTTTTATTCTGATGCAGATGTGGGCTTTCATATTTAAATTACATTATTACAAATGTTTGATTAATTGTTCTATGAGGTATTTATGCAAATTTGTGCATATTTTTCAGTAAAAAATATTTAGAAAAAAAATTAATAAGTTCTTTTAATTAACTTTATTAATTTACAATAAAAAAAACTATAATTGTCATTTCCATAAAGATTTTTTTGTCTTTTAGTATGAATATGTTAGTGTTAAGGTAATCTATAAGCTAGTGTGCTCCAAAACAATTTGCATTCACAAGATATAACCAATCAAATCTTAGTCTCTAACTCTAACGCCAATATGGATCAACCCTGCACTTCAGCTTCTCATCAAACGTTCTGTCTAATCAAATGCTCTCTAGAATCTGAAGCAGAATTAGTATTTTTGGTACGGTGAATGGCATGTTATAGGGGATAGGGAACAATTTGGACACTGTAAATATGAAATAAGCCTGGTTTCATGCTGTCAAGCACAGAGTGGATCATATATGTGAGTTGGTGTAGACCACAAAACGTATCAGACCCATTTGAATTCTACACAGAATGCTATATTTTATAGTGATATGGATGAGATTGTGGCTGTCATACACTTGTCAAATGTGGCTTTACTGAGCTCAACAGCTCTGGCCCAAGCTGTGATATATACGAAATGCTATTTGCTATTTAAAAAAGTCATCCTGTTTGAGTTAAATTACGTCAACACAGAATAACGCTGCATGTTACAAAGCACTTTAGTTGACCTTTATTTGTAACGTCACCTACAGTACTTTTTTCTTCTCATTGCAGGTTCTTCTCTTCAGGTGTTGGCTGATAATGACAGAGGCACATGGATCGTCCTGTGAGAGAGACAACACACACACTCACACTTCTCAGTGCTGCTCTGCTGTGGGACGTACGACGTCAGTCCAAACGCAGCCGCTCTCAGTGTTTCTGTCATGTATATGTGTGGTTGTGTGGGAGCGGGTTATTCAGGGACCTGCGGCCAGATAAAGACATGTTTGGGCCGAGCAAATCCACGCTGCTTAGTCCCACCTGTACGCCGACAGCGCGGGACACTCTGGGATCATTTATGAAACACGTCAACGATCACCATCCCAATGCAAACCAGAACTGAACGTTTGTCTCCGTTAAACTTGCACACTTTTACACACGTTTTGATGTTAGTGTAATGAATCGAACTAGTTATTTTTGTTTGAAATGCCCTACAGTTGGATGTTTTCGTGGACAGAAATTGGACGTTGCTTAGGGGCTCATCTGTGTTTGTTTGCTTGATTTGTTTTGGTTTGTTTTAGAATGCAGTTGTTTACGTCGTTTAGACCGAGTCATCAGCCAATCAGAAGCTGTCGACCCCTCCTGCTCTTTTTTTTTTTTTTTTTTTAAATACTAGTCGTGGCCTCACAGCTGGACTGGATGAGAATATTGTTTTTATGCAACATTGTTTTACTTTATTTTTGATAAAATTAAATATTCCTTCGGTACTTCACTGGTTTTATGGCTTTTCATTGCATCAGTGTGCAGTGTTATTTTAATATTATTTATGTACAATAATACATTTTTATTATAGTTTGTAATTTTAATGAAATATTTTTTAGTTTGCTTTTTTTATTTCAATAATTTAAATAATTTTATTTCAGGTTATTGCCAAGGCAACATTTTTCATTTTCAGATTAATTTTTAAATTTTAGGTTTTTCATCCAAAATGCAAATTTAGTTTATTTCAGTTAACAAAAAAAAACATTTTAAAAGTTTTTTTTTTCAAAAATAAAACTGAAAATAAGTGAACTGCATGTGTGTGTAACAAACAAAAGATCAGAATGCATGAGTTTCCTTAAAAGCTTTTTTTTTTAAAGGGACACTGAACTTTGAGGCACAATAATACAGATTTTTACATGGATTTCTGCTACAGGTACACTTCAAATAAGGCCATTATGGTTTCAACAGTACAAGATCATAAAACCATATCATATATTAGCATAATCATACACAGGAATAATTTCACACAACTAAAATCATACCGTTTGCAGCAACTCTGAAACACTGATATATATATATATATATATTTATATTTAAAAACAATATAAACCTGTGCTAAACTCTGTTATATTAATATTCATAATCATCACTAGCATAGCATTTTTTTTTTTCATTAAAACTGCTGTGGAATTATTTCGATCATTCAGTTTGACTCTATTACCATTGGGGACTTTTACACACTAGCTGCTGATTGGCTGTCAAAACCAGCATAATTAGACATGGAATATTCATGACCTGCGTCCAATCACAAAACATCTCAGTAATTTTCACTAATAAATGTGTTCAGTGTGTGTGTGTTAGAAACGAATCATTTACGCTCAGCTACATTTGTGTGCATCCAGAATTAATGGTTCTTTTGAAATGAGGAAAAAATGACAGATGAAATGAATCTCTTTATGAACACATGATTAAATTTCATTTAATGCAGTGACATCAATGATTAAATATTATTCAACCAGTCAACCGAACTTGAAAATTATGTAAAAATGGTAATACAATTTACACTGAATTGATTCAGCTCATGTTTAACAAATGAGGCCTGATTTGCAAAAAATAAAGCATTCTCATGATTGTTTTTAAAATGTATTTATGGATCTTTAGATTGAATAATCAAATAATAAAGGCACATTTGATCCATTAGCATCAGATTTAAATCTCAAATCACAAAGCATCGAAGTTAAACAGCTGATTAAAGCACAACAATTGTATATATAATTCATTATTATTTAAAAAAAAAAAAAAGAAAAAAAATGTCAAAAGCATGGAAGGACATGTGGTGTTACAGCTGTGAAAGGCAAAATCTGCTGTTGTGGTTTTCAACGACACCTTAAATGACCAGACTCATGAATATTTATGAGGAACAGGTCTACGTAACATATGATTGGCTTTGGCAAAGAATGAGTTCTATGGCAGCATGGAGCAGGTGGATGTTTACCAAAACGGGACTCTTAAAGGGACAATTCACTTTTATCTTCATTTATTCACCCTCATGTCATTATATAACTATCAAACACGACTTTGGAATTACTTGAGGGTGAATGCTTTCACTTTTGGTGTACTGTTCCTTTAAGAATCGAGATACATGACACACATGGCAGCTCTGAGAAAGGGAAGGCAATGAAAATGTGTGCGAGTATGTGTGTGTGCTTAATTAAGGCATATGAATGTCATCGTTCTCTAGAAAAGCTTCATTAGATCATACAGCAGCTCTGAGGGCCGATTCACCCCAGGAAACTCAAATGATCACTCAGTTTCTCTGTGTTTACAGAAAGTGATCTGAAACTGAACATCCTCTAATAATTAGCAAAACTGAAGATTGTATTTCGATTCCCAAACTGGCTCTCGGAAAAACGAGTTCAGCATATACAGTCCTTGTTTCCACAGACTGAGAGTGTCAGTGTGAATGTACATCAGTCTAAGCTGATGAAGTTAGTTTGGTGTGTTGCTGTTGTTGTTGAAGAGCTCTGTTCTGGCAAGTTTGGAGGGCGGCTCCAGTGACTCCTCTCCCACAACCACAGGAACGGCCATGTCCTGATCCTCATCGGTCTCATCGTCTTCCTCCTCATCCTCCTCATCTACACACATTTACACACCATTATGAATGCCTGATGCTACAGTGTTTGGATGTATTTTTGTTTTGATTTATCAGACAGGTGTCTGTGTGCGTGTGTGTATGTACCTTTATCAGGATCCATTGACCTTTGACTTCTGTTTAGACAGGCAAACTGAAACAACAACACAAAGTTAAATCACTGCTTGAATGTTTGAATTTGTGTGTGTGTATGGCTGTCACTAATTATTATTTTGGTAATCGACCGATTACTCGATTAAATCATCAGAATATTCGCATAATTATAACAAATTTTGTGTTAATAAAAATAGAGCTAAGCATTAGTTCCAATAAAATATCACAAGCAAGTAATCATATAGTTTTATTGAACAAAACTGTTAAAATGCATAATATTATAAACAATAGCGCTATTGTACATTACGCATTAGAACAAATGCCTGCACATGGTGCCAACGGCCTGACGATTGTTTTTACACTACTGCATGATCTGTAGTTTTATAGAGCTTGTGTAGAGTTGTGTAACTCACTGGGATGAAGTTTATAATAACTACTGTATAGAGTTACATAGAGTTTGTGTAGAGTTGTGTAACTCACTGGGATGGAGTTATATAGAGTTTGTGTAGAGTTGGGTAATTCACTGGAATGGAGTTTATAATAGTGTATAGAGTTACATAGAATTTGTGTAAAGTTGTTTAAATCACTGGGATGGGGTTTATAGAGTTTGTGTAGAGTTGTGTAACACACTGAGACGTAGTTTATATTGAATTTGTGTAAAGTTGGGTAACTCACTGGGATGGAGTTTATAACAGTTACTGTATAGAGTTACATAGAGTTTGTGGAGAGTTGTGTAACACACTGGGATGGAGTTTATATAGTTACTGTATAGAGCTATATAGAGTTTGTGTAGTGCTGGGTAACTCACTGGGACAGAGTTTATAATAGTTACTGTATAGAGTTACGTAGAGTTTGTGTAAAGTTGTGTAACACACTGGGACAGAGTTTATATAGAGTTTGTAGAGTTGGGTAACTCACTGGGATGGAGTTTATAATAGTTACTGTATAGAATTACATAGAGTTTGTGTAGAGTTTTGTAACACTGGGATGGAGTTTATATAGTTACTGTATAGAGATACATAGAGTTTGTGTAGAGCTGTATAACTCACTGAGATGGAATTTATATTGAATTTGTGTAGAGTTGGAAAACAGTCTAATAATGCGTTCCATGGATTCTCGTCCGTAGAACTGGCCACTTCCGTTATTTTGGCGGTTACTCAACATGGGCAAAATGCGATCAAGGATTTTTTTTTTAAAATCGAGTACTTGAATTGAATTCAAAGGAATTCGTGACAGCCCTCTGTGTGTTTGTTTGTATGTGTACCTCTCCCATGACAGAGATGGGTGTCTCTCCTTTGGCCTGTGCGACTCTGTGCTCGATCAGGTAATACATGTACTCGTCATACAGCAGTCTGATCAGATGGAACGAGCCGAAACTGGCAGCACTGCGCAGGGTCAGATCCCTGATTACCACAGAACTACAAAACACACACATACAGTGAGTCAAAAGTGATTTTATACACAACATTATATTAAAAAATTCATAATGAGTTTCTATTGCACTTTGTGCATTGTTTCACATACTGTTTTTAAATCTAATATGCAGTGTACTCTGGAGAAGAGAGTATCCAGGGCTCTCACCTGTAGAAGCTCCATTTGAGCAGGAAGAGTTTGGCGGCTTTGGGGAAGGCCGGGCTGCCGGTGTATGGCTTCAGAACCTGCGTGACAACCCCGTCCAGCCATGCAGCCCACTGCTCCAGAGAGTTCTGCTGCTGCAGGGTGAGTTTAAAGTCCTGCTCCAGCCGCTGGACAACACCATCTTCACAGCCACACACCCACGAGGCCTGCTCCTGAACTCACACACGCATGTAAATTAAAAACTGAAGAGCATGACAGGACGTGAACAGAGCGAGCCGTGTTACCTGTACATTGGTGAAGTCAACGCGGTTGAGGTCGCTGAGCATCTGTGTGATCTGAGCCGTGTTCTGCAGGACGGCGCGGGCCGCCTGGGCCAGATGATTAAGAGATGTGTACCGCCGCAGAGTCTGAGCGAACGCTCCCGCACACACCACCTACATATCACAAACAGTGCGTTAGCATAAACACATTAAAGACAGAGGGGAGTCAGAAGAGATCTGCGTGTTTCAGACCTTGATGCGGACCATCTCCTCTGGGATGTTGATCATGGCATTGGTCAGCCAGTTCTCCAGACTCTTAGCAAAGTTACGGATAGCTTGAGTTAAGGCACCTGCGGAAAGAGAGAGACAGAATCAAAATAGTCAAAATAAAGACAACAAGACCTAATTTCAAATTCCACATCTAAAAATGTTTTTTTTTTTTCATTTACATTTATGGTCATTTGCTGCAACAAAAGTACTTAAATAATAAGAAAGTGTTAAGAATCTTGAGCTGTACTGAGTTCTATAGAAGTGCATAGAGTTGAAATAGAGTTTATACTATCTTCGTATGGCTGCATAGAGTTAAGCAACTGTTACTTTTTTAGAATTGTGCACTTCACCAATTATGGAGTTGACAGGTTTATATCAAGCTGTGTAGAGAGTGCAAAACTGTATATAGTTGTGTAGCTCATGGTTGTGCTTGTATAGTTTCAGTACCTATGTGTTGCTTTTGTAACTCAGCAGGAATAAAATTAATATAGAATTTGTATAGAGTTTGTACAGTGTTGTGTAACTCAATGGGGAAGTTGTTTTTATAGATTTGCGTGAAGTCTTACAGAG
>JAHKKF010509101.1:0-11471 GCA_019740295.1 Labeo calbasu
CGGTCAAACATATGACAAATAGGAATCTGTCTATGGAACAAGTGATGCATCTGTGGTTTATTTAAAGACTGACGTCATCTTCATTTCAACCAAAGTATACTGTTATAAAAATATCTACATTCACATATCTGTGTGATATGACAACAGTCAGCAGGAAACAGGCCCTGGAAACAAGCTCAATTAAAACCTCTGAAAGACCCTAGCAGGGAGTAATCTGTAATGGCTCCAGTCTTTAGCTTCTCCAGCTGAACCCAGAGGTGAACATTTAGCTGGTTAACAATGTTCAGTAGCTACAACATAAATGGAGGAAATAAGTTTCTCCACTGACAAACACTCAAAAGAAGCCTAGTGTTTTCACAATTTATTATGCAACCAGTATAACGGTTTTGTATTTTTCTACATGCACATGCATCAGAAGTTGTTTTTTTTTTTTCAGTTTGTTGTTAAGTGTCTTATTAAAAATGGTTAAAACACTGTTTTGTTACATTTTGTATATTAACATTTAAAAAATAAATAAATAAATAAATAAATAAATAAATAAATAAATAAAATAAATAAATTATAAAAAAAATAACATTGGCTGAGTTTCACTTGATTATTAACAAATAGAATAAAAAAAATAAGCTAATAAGCTAATAGAATAAATAAATAAGCTAAAATAAAATAAAAGTGTTGTTTATCAAAAATAAAATATAATAAGCAAATTCACTATAATAATAGCTTCTGCTGTTATTTCACTGCATTGTCAAAAATCACAATAAAAAATAAAACAATAAAATAAAAATAAAAACAAAATAAAATAAATCTTTGGTTTAGTATCACTTGTTTATCAAAAATACAACATATTAAATAAAATAATATATATAATATATATAATAAAATATAATATAATAAACAAATAAATAAATCACTTCAGTTTACTTTAACTGGATCATCAAAACATTTTAAAAAATAAAATAATTGTTTTGTTTATCAAAAATTAAAATAAAAGTACACAGCTTCTGCTGTTAATTCATTGCACTGTCAAAATCACAACATGATAAAATTAATTAAATAAATCAGTTTACTTTAACTCGATCATCAACAAAAAAAAGACAAAATAAAATTTTAAATAATAATAAAAAATGTAAACATTAAAGTAAAATAAAATAAAAAATTAATTAATTAATAAAATAAGTATACAGCTTTTGTAGTTCACTGCATTGTCAAAATTACAACATATAATAAACAAATAAATAAATCACTTCAGTTTACTTTAACTGGATAAAAAAAAAAAATACAAAAAATAAAATAAAATAAAATAAAATAAAATAAAATAAAAACAACCTCACCTTAGTTTCACTGGTTTATCAAAAATAAAATATAACAAACAACTAAAACGAACAAACAAATAAATAAATAAAGTAAATACATTCAGTTTAGTTTCCTCAATCATCAATAAAATTACAAGAATATAATAAAATAAAACATGGCTTAGTTTCACTTCAAAAATAAAATAATAAATAAAATAAATTACACAATGAATACAAATAATTTCTGCTTGTTTTACTGCATTATCAAAATTACAACAACAATAAATGAATGAATGAATGAATAAATAAATAAATAAATAAATAAATAAATAAATAAATAAATAAATAAATAAATAAATAAATAAATAAATAAATAAAAACTCTAGTTTCAATTGATCATTAAAAAAAAAAAAAACTAGATAAAAACTAAGCACCTTATTTTAACTGACTGCATGCATTATCAAAATGCCACATGGTTATTTAATATATCAACAATTTTTAGTAGACTTGGAAAAAAAAAAATCTATATTGTGATATGGTTGCTGTGATAAGGTATTACTCACACCCTGATAAGATTGTGCACATACGGCCCATCCCTAGAGCGCTATTACATAAAAATACACAAAGGAGTGACAGCAACCAGGCAAAACAGCAGAGCTCAGCTATTATGAGCAGATTTGACCTTCATGTTGGCACCGCGCCCATCGTGAGGCCCCTCGAACGGCCAACAACGAGCACCCCACGAGAGGCTGTGAATTATTCAAAGCCCAGGGTGGCACACGTCTTCTGCTGGCACGTGTGGAGAGACGAGAAAACAGCGTGAAGCCTGATAGTGCGAACATGTTACCTGCGTTCAGTGCGCCAACACACACTGAGCACATCCAATTAAAAGCGCTCGTTAGCACATAACAAATGTCAACATCTCACCGCTACACAAATGAAGCCTTTATACAAGGTGCGATCTAAATAACTCATTGACTTCACATTTTTCACATCTTCAGCAATATACAGTAACTTTTTCCCAGCAGTCTACATTTAATCAAGGTTTCTTGCACCAAAATAGCCACTGCAACCTTAGTTTTAATTAAAAGACTGTTCTGTACAGATACTTTAAAATGAAATTCCAGGAGTTTCAAGAACTTTTCAAGCACTACTTTTTTGATTTGCAAGATTCTTCAATCATATCACTTATCAAACAGTGTCTTCTCTTTCAAATTAAAACCACAGGGTTTTTTTAGGGTATTTTTCTGTATTTGCATATGCTTTCTTTTTCTTTGTTTTGTTTTTATACCGTTCAATTTTAAAAAAATAAAAAAAATAAAAAGTTATACTTGACAAAAAGATTTGTGAAACCACTCTGAAATTGTGATCTGAAACAAATGATTTGCGAACCTACTCTGAAGTCCTGATCTGAATGAAATAATTTGCAAACCTGTTTCAAAGTCCCTATCTGAATCAAATTATTTGCGATCCGCACTCGAAAGTTCCAATCTAAATCAAATGATTCGCGAAGCGCTCCGAAATCCGGATGTGAATCAAACGATTAGCGATACGTGATCTGAAGTCCCAATCTGAATTAAATGATTTGCAAACCCGCACTGAGGTCTCAATCTGAACCAAATGATTTGCAAACCCGCTCTGAAGTTCGGATCTAAGTCAAATGATTCACAATACTCAGTCCAAAGTCCCGATCTGACTCAAATGATTCACACTCTAAAGTTCCAATCTAAATCAAATGATTTGCGAACCCGCTCCAAAGCCCCGATATAAATCAAATGATCAACAATAGGTGATCTGAATCAAATGATTCACAAGCCCGTTTCATAGTTCCGATCTGAATCAAATTATTCATGATCCAAGCTCAGAAGTTCCGATCTAAATCAAATGATTCGTGAAACCGCTCCAAAGTCCCGTTCTGAATCAAATGATTAGCGATACGTAATCTGAAGTCCTGATCTGAGTAAAATGATTTGCGAACCTGCTCTGAAGTTCCGATCTGAATCAAATGATTCACAATCCGCATTACGAAGTTCCGATCTAAATCAAATGATTCACAATACATGGTCTAAAGTTCCAATCTAAATCAAATGATTAGCAATAGGTGACCTGAAGTCCCAATCTGAATCAAATGATTCACAATCCGCGTTCCGAAGTTCCAATCTGAATCAAATTATTCGTGACCCACGTTCCGATCTAAATCAAATGACTCACTAAGCCACTCCGAAGTCCCGATCTTAATCAAATGACTAGCGATACATGATCTGAAGTTCGAAATCTAAATCAAATGATTAACGATGTATGTTCCAAAGTCCTGATCTGAATCAAATGAGTCGCAAACCCGCTCCGAAGTCCCAATCTAAATCAAATGATTAGCAATACGTGATCTGAAGTCCTGATCTGAATCGAATGACCATTTAAAACGAATGGTCCAAGTCACAAGTCTGAATCAATTGGAGCGATTCCAGAAATGAAAATAAGCAAAAATATATATATATATATTTTTTTTTTTATTGCGTGAAAAGATATTAAAGGTACATAAAAAAAATGAAACCCTTGTCTTTTAATAATTCAAGAACTTTTTAAGTACCTCTTTAGGAATACTGCTATTTATAAGGGTTTTCCAGGCCTTAAATTTCAAAGTCAAATTTAAGCACCTTGTACGAACCCGGTTTTAAATAAATAACTAGTTTTAGACAATCTTAAACATTCTCTGCATTGCTCTGCAAGATCAGCTCTCACAGCAGACGTTTATGTCCATACACTCAAATGGTTCTTGAGGGAATCTGACAGCATGCATGACAAAACTTGAACAAAAATCCTCACAGGCTCTACTAAATCACAGCAGACGCTAAAAGGATTTCAGCAGTGAACCGACAATCACAGAGACTGAACAAGGACAAATCGAGACAGACTGAGTGTGTGTTCTTGGCGCTAAATTCACACCACATCACTGAGCATCACATTCAGACGCCAAATATTTTATACCCAAATACGACACAGTTCACAGTTTTAATAAAGATACACCTTTGTTAACTAAAACAAACTTACAGCTTTTTTACAACTTACAACTGTTTTGTAATCGAAACTACAAGCATGTGGGTAATGTGCTATACAAACAAAGTTGTACTCAAGAATCTCCATCAATTGGCACAAAACCAAATAATGTAATAAACTGCTTTATAGTTGCTTTGAAATACAAGTTGCAGCATGAGAGACTTACACTACCAGTCAAAAGTTGTTAATAATAATAATAATAATAAAAATAATAATAATAATAATAATAATAGTGACATAATTTTTTTAAGCAGCAAATTAGAATATTAGAATGATATTTGAAGAATCATGTGACTGGAGTAATGATGCTAAAATTCCAGCTTAAAAAAACAGGAATAAATTAAATTTTAATTGAATTTTTTAAATAGTAAAAATATTTCAGAATATTACTGAAAAAAAAATGTTCTTTTTTGGATCGAATGGATGCAGAAGCAGAAGGGACTTTAAAAAACATTAAAAATCTTACCGTTCAAAAACTTTTGACTGGTAGTGTACAATTAGGAAAATACAGCATTTCTTTTTGAACATTTAATTAGTATAATATACATAAATAAATATTTAAAAAATAAAATATAAATGACTAAAACAAAACCAAACTAACAAACAAACCAACCAACATTACACTATACTGTTATAAATAAATAAATAACTGCAATGCAATGCAATGCAATAAAATACCATAAAATAAAATAAGGCTTCACTTTATAAATAAAATATAATAACTAAATTCTCCTGAACCAAGAAGGTATTTTATAAAAATAAATGCCTTTTCAAAAAAAGAAAGAAAAAAAAAAAAAAAAAAAAAAAGTTAAAATCGTGGTTCCAATGATTGGATGATCGTGAACGATTCGTTCATTTTGCATCTGTCACATGTCAATGCAGTGGGGTATCAGAAGGTGAACTAATAATTTCTCTTTCCTCATCATTTACCTTTGGCTGCAATATAATAATTCACTGCTATAATACATAATAAAAAGACTAGATACGAGTTCACAGAGTTTACCTGTCTCTGCATGCACCCATTACATAACAGTAAAAGCAGTGACATTGTTTAAAAAAAAAAAGAAAAAAATTTAAAAATAAAACGTGAATGACATGATGCATTCAAGGTCTCTTCATTAAGTATGACTGTTTTAAATGATTTCATGTTTCTTTTTACTCAACTGAATGAAAGAACTAAAGATTAGTTCAATTTCATGAACAAGACTCAACGATCAAGTCAGTAAAATGATCTGCTTTTCCCGTCAGACATAGCCAGTGTTATTTCCAGTTAGTTCATCACATCTAAAATGAAAAGTCAAGCAGAGCAGACATCAAATGTTTCGAAACTTGCTAAACCTGTGAGTCAAAGCAAAGGACTGAGAAACGTGATCCAGCACAAGACAATACAGACTAAACCAGACTAAACTAGTGTAAGGTCTGGTTCATACTGACAGCATGCTAAAATTACAACACATAATACCTGTAAAACAATGAAAATGAACATTGTGCCAGATCAGATCAGCTTTTTCATGCATGAATTATGAGATTCTTGCATAGCTAGTTTGTAACAGATCTGTAAACTGAAAGTTCTCAAGCCCACAAGCAACATTTTTACGCATCATGCTTGTCATGATGACCGTCTACATTAGAAAGCCGGTTCTGCATCATTCATTTTAACGAGACTCAATCTAATATGCATCTCTCATATACACTTGACTAATAACTACATACAACTAATCCAATCCAAAGCAAAGACAGCTGTTGTTTAATCAGTTGAATGTCTAGAAAATGCTCTCATTTAAACAAGAAAAGGTGTAATTATGTAAAATTCAGAATGTAACAATCTCAATTTTCAAATTTTCAAACTTAGAATGCAACAATTATATACATAATTTAGAATGCAACAATTTAGAATTTCTGTAAAAACATTTTAGAACACAACAATGCACAAAAACAAACTGGTAGCAGAATTTGCATTCACGTACATCTGTAGAACTTTCTAGACTCAAATACATCTTTTGCATGCTAATCTACTGTACCAGGTATTACAGTGTTACTGTGCATTTAAATGTGTAATTTCATAAGCATTTCCATGCCACTTACAAAAGCCCTTTGGGAAACATTAGACTGCAATAAATTGCCGGCGTTAGAGTGAACGCTTCTGACAGCCCATAATTACAAGCAGCAAAGTCATCATGACTGCCTCTGCAAACCAGCAGCGATGGACATGTACAGAATGTTAAATACACCTCGTGGTGGTACAAAAGTGTCACCTGGAAAAATGTTTCTGTATCATGCATCACAGACCGCAGTATCAGCAAACAGGACTGCTTTCTAAAGAAAAGGCTTTAAGAAGGGTGTTGTTTGCTCAGACCAGTAAAACGGCATCGACAGGCTATTCTTCACTGGCGAGCTGCTGTAAAAGCGAGTCAGTCTCGGAGTGTGCAGGTCAGTCTCACTTTAGCCTGAGAGTGAAGCATTAGGGGTTTTGTGTTTGGTTTCTGCTGTAATCCCAAAGATTTTCTTACCACGGTTAATGATTTGCATCACACTAAACCCCGTAACCAAGGTAAAAACACACTTGAGGTTGTGTGCGTCGGCAATTAAAAACAACAGTGCTCAATAAATAAATAAATACATGTATTTAAGTAAGTCTCATGAAAACAAGCACAGAGCTCAAAATCAAAAGGAAAATACAAAAAGGACATTTGCATAAAGAAAGTAAAACCTATTTTTATTATTGTGATATTTTCATGTGAATTAAGCACATTTTCAAATCAAATGTTGATTACTGGATCACATTCAAAAAACTTTGTTGGTTTACTTGTTTTTTTTTTTTTTTTACATTTTGTACATTTCAATATTTTCTAATATGTTTATTAGTGGTGGGAAATTCACACATGAATCCTGATTCTATCTTCTGCTGATTTGCATCGATTCACAAATTTTAAAAATCAATTTTTTTTTAAAGCATTGCATATCTTTATAACTTTGGAGGTCTACTTAAAGTTACTGACACGTTAGAGTGTTATTAATCACATTAAGCCATTAAAAAGGACTCAACACAGTGTTCACGGTGACAGACACACAGTCAAAGTATGAGCACAAATGCTGCCTCTCAGATGCATGCGATCCTGAATTCAGTTCTCTTGCAGAGCTTATTACACTTAAACGGTCAAATACACACACAATTGTTTCAAAATGTACACTGTGTGGAGTAAACACTTATTTCATATGTGAACGTAAAGAGTTCGGAGAAAATTGGATGTGGATATAATAAAAATAATACAATTCAAGGTTTATATTTAATTTAGTGAGATTTCTTCTTCAAGATCTATTAATTTGTCTACCTTCTACTGTCTAAAAACTGTGAATTGATTTTTTTTTTTTTATCGAATCGTGACCACAAAAATCGATATGAATCAAATTGAGAGGTTATAAAAGAATCCCAACCCTAATGTTTATATGTATAACGATTACCGGTTTGACGATAAATCATTACCGTTTCATCAACTGATGATAAATAAATACAATACAGCATAAAGCACAGTTTTAAGTAACAGTTTCATTTGCGCACGACACGCAGAGTAGTTTCGTTTTGTGTGAAAAGTCGGCGGATGTTTTAAAAGAGAGCTAAGGGCATAGACGCCAATCCACACGGAAATAATCGAGCACCAACGGAAAAACACGAGATGGTCTCCGTTCATTTTAAGCAATAAGAAATGCACTGCAGCTTTTACGACTTTATTCTCCTTTTCATATTTAATTTAAAGCCATTTTTGCTGTTATTTTAATGGTAAATGTCATTATTGTATGAGAGGGTGCCAGCACGAATCCTCTCGGCTTACAGCGGGCTTCCTCTCCCATATGATTAGATATTACGTATGTGCCTTCAAACATTTCTTGTATATGCGCGAATAAGTGCTTATTGTAAATAGGTATTCTTTCAATAATTTTATTTAGTGAAGCGCAACCCTCATAGAAATAATGTGTGTATTATTTGGTAACTAATGTATATGCAGGCCGTACGTTTCACTTTGCAATTGGGGGTTGGCCACCCACCGGCACAAACAAAAATCAGGTATTATATTGAATGCTTGAATGAATTAATTATATGAATCTACCTCTAAGGTTCGGACTTTCTTCAGAAAAGATTCGATGGCATTTTGTTTTCACCTTCGCTCCATGTAATATCTAAAGAAGTGTTCTTAATCGCAATGCTGCTTTATCCACGGAGTTCACGGGAGTTTTAATTCGGCTTTTCCATAAGCGCCATCTAGTGTCATACAGTGGATTTACAGAGACTTACATTTACGTTCAGCTTGTGTGCAGTTGTTGTCTGGCCAAAAAACAGACCGAATTTGCGTGCCCTGCTGTAGCCAAAATTTTGACCGGTTGATGAAAAACAAGCTTAATTCAGAGCATTTATCTAGATTATTTATGGAACAGATAAGATGCATATAATAATTTATTAAATCAATTATCAATTTGACCTAACCCTTTTTAAAGGCTGAAATGTGAGGGTTTTTTTTCTTCTTTTTTTATGAAACCTTTTCCACAGTTTTATTTAAAAATTTACATTAGATATCTGAGCATGACATTAGTTAAACTGTTGCCAGTCATGTTGTCATTTAAATTAATGATTATGCAAACAAAAATTTTATTTGTTGTTTGTTAATTTTAAATATAAATCTTGGTGACATGATTTATGTGTCAGTACTTTTTGAACATTTCCAGTACACTTTAACAATACCGTGATAATACTGATAACCGTGATCATTTTGGTCACTATAATCTTGATAAGAAATTTTCCTACCGTTACATCCCTAATTTGAACCCTTTCCAACAATGACTGTATGATTTTGAGATCTATCTTTTCACAACTGAGGGACTCATACGCAACCATTACAGAAGGTTCAAACGCTCACTGATGCTCCAGAAGGAAAAACCACGCATTAAGAGCAGGGGGTGGAAACTTTTGAACAGAACGGAGATTTGTACATTTTTCTTATTTTGCCTAAAAATTATTTTTTTTCATTTTGTACTGCCTTCAGAGGCTACATAAGATAGTTACATATTTCCCAGAAGACAAATTAAATTAAGTTTACCCTAATCTTCAAATTCCAAAATTTTTCACCCCCCGGTTCTTAACGCATTGCGTTTCCTTCTGAAGCATCAGTGAGCATTTAAACCTTCTGTAATAGTTGTGTATGAGTCCCTCAGTTGTCCTCAGTGGGAAAAAATAGATCTAAAAATCATACAGTTCAAATACACAAAGACGCTGGAAAACCAAAGAATTTGAACCCGAAGGATTTTTCTGAAGAACAACTATCACTAAACTGAAAAACACAGCTGTAGATCATTCAGGTAATAACACAGTATTTAAGAATCAAGCATATGCAAACTTTTAAAATGGGTCATTTTTATAAGTTCAACTGGACTATATGTAAACACCTTTTATGTGAAATATCAGGGCTCTAGAGTGCGACCAATTTGGTTGCACATGCGACCTAATTTCTCAATGGTGCGACTAAAAAAAAAAAAAATCGGAGGTCGCACCGGTGCGACCAGCCGTTCGAGGGCAAAAAAAAAAAATCTCCGTGACTGTGGTTCAACAGACACACAATAGGCCCATATTGCTTCGATACAGTAAAGCCGATAATATAATGCACTGCATTTACTGTAAAGAGTGTGGGAAGACCATGGCCGGCATAAATCAAATAATGACGCAAATATTAACTACATTTTCTAAAATGTGAACCTGTTTTAAATACTTTTTTTTTCCATCAGGCAACCAATTTTGTTTGTGTGTATGTGTTCGCCTGTTTGAAATGTTGCAAAAGAAAAGGTGACATTCCAAAAAAAGTTTGAAGAGAGTTACGTCTGTGTTAATGCTATTGAGTAGGGTAATATGCAGTGGTGCAGTGCAGAACCTGTGTGTACCCATTTCTGTATCAGTCGGCTTTGCGTATACCCACTTCTAAATCCCCTCTGATGCACATCATTCAGCGGTGTCCTGCATTAGCCAAAATCATGACAGGCCACCATTTCTAATTAAATCGTATGTGAATAAATGCAAATATTTGCTCAAATCACCCAGTAAAGACGGTAAGGACCGTGGCACCGGCTTCCTTTTAAATATGTTTGATGATTGTGCCCGCGCCCGCTCCCGCTCCGTCCGCGCCAGCACCAGATTTGCTGCCTGTTCATACGTGAGAGCATGTCAAAGGAGGCACGCCGAGTATTAAAATAATAATTACTATTGATTACTAATTTGAATCAGTACATTATAACGGAAACAATACGTTAAAAATGTAAATAATTAGATTTTTACGATCAGAAACTCCTGTAAACGTTTGTCCAAGGATCCAGTACGCGTTCAAACACCCAACCGATTTCATCAGAGATTGCGGAGAATCACGTCCAGATGTCATTTAGCGTTATTCTTTTTAGCATGGATTTGGATTAAAAGCACAAGTGATTATAAGCTTATATAAGTGTGCAGGGATGTGTAGATCAGCTGAATCTGCTGTTAAAAATGAACCATCCATTCATCATATCATCATGCAAAAATAAGAATTAGAATAACTGTAAATGACGATTAAATGCGAATCGATCAAAAATGTGGGTGCACCTACCAGTGCAACAAGTTAGTATAGAGCCCTAAATATCCAATTCAGGTCAGTACTACATAAACAACAACGTGCATTTTGGATAATCCTTTTTATTTTGGTAAACAAAAAACATTTTAATGATTCTGAAAGGGGATGTAAACTTTTGACCTCTTTTGAACTGTAATACTAGTAGTAGTAGTAGAAACACTGAAAGTATTTTTTTGTAGAATGCACTCTTATAATCTTAATTTCATCTGAAACTGTAAAGTAATTTCTTACAGTATATATTCATACACTGGTTTGGTATATGCATTCACCAAATAAAATCTTGGTGTTCAACTTAGATAAACTGTGGACATGTTTACAGCAGCTATTTGAATAATTACTCATCTGGTTTAATGCCAAATTCAAAAATATTAAAATAGCAAATAGACATATTACTGTTAATGCTCTAGGTTAAGAGAAATGTAAATACATATAGACATAAAACATTCAAATTAAAAAAAAAAAAAAAAAAAAAAATTAATAA
>JAHKKF010509102.1:0-11958 GCA_019740295.1 Labeo calbasu
AGGTATCTATCTGTCTATCTGTTTGTCTGACTGTTTGAATAGACAAATGGATAGACAGACTGAGGGATGAATAGACAGGCAGATTCTGTCTATCTGCCTGTCTGTCTGAATAAGAAGATTGGCAGACAGGTTGAGGGATGAATAGATAGATGGATAGACAGGTGGATGAAAGATAGACAGATGATAGATATGCAAATGGATAGACAAACTGAAAGGTGGATAGACAGGCAGATGGTATCTATCTGTCTGTCTGTCTGAATAGACAGATGGATATATAGATTGAGGGATGAATAGATACTGTATAAAAATGGATAGACGGATAGTCTGTCTGTCTGAATAGACAGATGGGTAGATAGATTGAGGGATGAATAGATATAGAAATTGATAGACAGAATAATGGATAAATAGACAGATGGAAAGACAGGCGGATGGAAAGATTTAATGCAAATGGTTAGACAAACTGAGAGGTGAAAAGACAGGCAGATGGTGTCTGTCTGTCGGTCTATCTGTCTGTTTGTCTGTCTTTCCATCTTTTTGTCTGTCTGTCTGTCTTTCTTTTCATCTGTCTGTCTTTCTGTCTATCCATTAATCTGTTTATCCATTCCACAATCTGTCCATCTATCTGGATGAATAGACAAATAGATGGATAGACAGATTGAGGAATGAATGTATATACAAACAGATAGACAAATTGAGGGATGGATATACAGAAAGATGTAACAATAAACAGACAGATTGAGGGATAGACTGATGGATGGATAGACAGACAGATTTATGCATGATAGCTTTGCAGATGGACAGACTGCCTATCCATTTCTCTGTCAATCCATCACTCAGTCGTCTGTTCATCCCTCAGTCTATCCATCCATCAGTCAGTCTATCCGTCTGTGTATCGCAGTGTGAGTTAAAATAATAAGGCACAAGTACACAAGTACACACACACAGAAGGAAACGATAAAACCTGATAGCTCTGAGTTGTCAGGGACGTGTTTCCAGTATAGTTTTTTTCTTTCATTATTCTTTTTTATAGTTATGTCTCAAGCATTCCTGGGAACGGGTGACTATTGTTTTTTTGGATCCCTTTAGTTTACACAGTTTTAAACCGAGTTTCTGCTCCAAATGGCCCAGTGCCATTGATGGAGTCAGAGCAGCCTAACCTAGTGGATGTAAACCCGTCACTTTCTGTCATTTCTATTCCCGCTCTGGATAGAAACACTGTAGATTGTAGATTCTTCTTTTTATTACAGTATCAGCCCCCTCATTTGCTTACATTTTATTTTTTCTCTGAAATGGAGAACAGGCCAAGGGGTGATGCTATGTATGCATCTATGCATGCAATATTACCTAGTTTGTATGCCACTCCTGACCTGGTCAAACTTCATCTGACTTTACATGAATTTCAAGATCTGATCATGCTGCTGTTGCGTGTTCTGCTGGCCCGAGCGGTCCAGTTTGAAAATGAAGCACTGGCTCCTAATGGGATTTTAAATATGGCACAAGATGTCACCACATGTTGTGAAAATAATAACCTTGTAAATTCTTCTTAACCGCTGAAATCCTGGCACTGTTGGTGGGTTGTAAATAAGGACTTTACTTTTTTTGTGCCCTGCCAACAGCCCGACGGCTTCTTCGGACTCGGAATAGTAGAAGTAACCAACTGGTTTGGCAGTGTAGTGTGAATGAATCAGAACTTTTCCTAAATATTTAAAGGAGTATTATTTCTAAAAAATGAAATTCCTGCCATTCGTGTCGTTCCAAACCTGTATGCTGCTTTTTTCCCGTGAAACAAAAGGAGACATTTTACAACTGACCTGTAGTGGCCACATCTGTCAAGCTCCCAAATTGATGAAAAAGTATTATAAACATAACATACAATGCATACACATAAATGATGTTCCTGCCTATTCTGTGTGACACGACGAGCTTCAGGTCTACCTGCCTGTCTCTCCTTTTCTCTCCGTCAGGGAAAAATCATTAATGCGTTGGCTCACCCCAGCGCCACCCCTACAATTCAGACGCTGGCAGAGAAATGCAGGCAGATGATTTATGAGCATGTGAGAGGAATACGACCCAAGCACAGACACACACTACACTCCTTTTCACACCTTTCATACACACAGATTGAGACACATTATAACATCTGCACATGAACATTAGATTATTGTAAGATTTTTCTTAAAGCGGACATATCCTACGCTTATCCTACATGAAACTGGGAACGGTCTCATTTAGATGTCTCGTTTTTAATATCTTTTATGCAGCAAGAATGCATTGAATTGATAAAAAGTGACAGTAAAAGACATTTATGTTACAAAAGATTTATGTTTCAAGCTAATGCTGTTCTTTTAAACTTTTTTTTCATCAAAGAATCCTGAAAATAAAAATATATCACAGTTGCTACAAAAATATTAAGAAACACAGCAGTTTTCAACATAAAATAACGTAAGATACAATACCAACCAAACGTTTTTGAACAGTAAGATTTTTAATGTTTTTTAAAAAATCTTTTCTGCTCACAAAAAACAGTAAAAAAGTAATATTTTTACTATTTGAAATAATTGTTTTCTATTTTAATATATTTTAAAAATTAATTAATTCCTGTGATCAAAGCTAAATTTTCAGCATCATTACTCCAGTCTTTTGTGTTACATGATCCTTCAGAAATCGTTCTAATATGCTCATTTGCTGTTAAAAAAAAATATTTTATTATTATCAATATTTAAAACAGTTTTAAATATTTTTTCAGGATACTATACCATTCAAAAGCTTAGAGTCAGTGTTTTTTTTTTTAAAGAAATTATAGAAATGAATAGTTTTATTTAGCAAGGATGCGTTAAATTGATCAAATGTGATGATAAAGACACTTATAATGTTACAAAAGGTTTCTATTTCAGATGTTTCAACATAATAATAATAATAATAATTTTTGAGCAGCAAATCAGAATATTAGAATGATTTTATAAGGATCATGTGACTGGAGTAATGATGCTAAAAATTTAGCTTTGAAATCACAAAAATAAATTAAATTTTAAAATATATTCAAATAGAAAGCAGTTATTTTAAATAGTAAAAATATTTCAGAATGTTACTGTTTTTGTTATACTTTGGATCAGATAAATGCAGGTTTTGTGAGCAGAAGAGACTTCCTTAAAAACATTAAAAATCTTTTTGATAGAAAACATGTTTAATTGTAGTTATATTTCACAATATTGCTGTTTTACTGTATCAAATCTGTCACTCTCTTTACTCTCTCACTTTCTTATTCTCAGTCCTGAGGAGGATAATATGAGAAAAGGTGGGATGAAGTGTGGGATGAAACATTAGGATAAACATTAGAAGGCAAATGTTTATTTAGAGTGTGTGAGGAGAGGAAGTTGGCAAAATGAAGCCACTGTTGACACACAAACACACACACAAAATGTTCGGTAATACAGATTTTATGTTGTTTTCATTGTAATAACCGCATAAAACTGGAATGATCTCGGGCAGAAAGCCACTGTCTGTGTGTGTATGTAAGCGTTTTAAACCTTTTCACTCATACACTGCCATCCGCTCTTGTCCCGAGTCGCCAGCAAACATCCTGCTCTGATGGTGGAATCCTGCAGGGTCACGGCAAAGGTCAAAGGGCACGTGCATAGTTGTGCTTGTAGTCCTAGTGATGCTGGGTTTTTTTTTTTTACATGAAAATGGTGAATGATTTAGGACTTTTTAAGTGAAGTGTTTTGAGAACTATTTCAGTCCTCTCATGCTCAAAACTTGTTCTGAGCCAGTTTTAGGTTGGAAGAACTTTGATTGAACTGTACCAAGCACACACACTCGCTTACAAACACTTGCACATATACTCTGAGGTGCTGACAGCGAGTGGGCACTGAAGGTTTTGCCCACCATCTTCCGCTGGATATAAATACTGTGATTAAATATTAGCTTTTGAGGTGAAGTAACCTTCATAAGCTTCTGCGTTTCCTCATTTTGCTCTGTTTTTATAGTTTTCTTTCTGTCTTTTCCCTAACAGTTTTTTCCAGAGCGATGTAGTTTGACTGTTGCAGGTGGAGTCATGTTGGTAGGAGGGATGGACTGGCTATAAGGGGCATCGGAACTTTTCCCTTGACTTGAGGGCCAGCTGTCGAAACCTGTTTAAATATACAAAGCAAATATACTTAGATTTAAAGGAAGAAAATATTCTGAGACTGGTTCATTTGAAGGGACTTCTCACCCCAAAGGGAGAATTCAGTCAGATTTTTTCTTTTATTTCAGATTTTGTGTTCAAAAATAGTGCAAAAGCACCATAAAAATAGCATAAAAATTGTCAACTGTAGTACACTCTAAGTCTTGTTAAGTCATATGATAGCTTTGTGTACAGACTCAAATTTTAGTGACTTTTCACTTATAATTCACTGCAACTGGAGCTCGAGAACTGGATAAGTTTAGTACCTGATATTCAGACTGGTTTTGTAAAACAATTAAATTAAGGATTCAGTACTTCATTCCTTGATTTTACAGTCTTATTGATCACCTAACCTTTTATCGGTTTATTCATTAATTCATTTATTCATTCATTTATTTATTTACAGGGTTATTACAGTAAACAAAAACTTAAATAAAAATTAAACCACTTAAAAAAACATGAAGTAAAAACATAAACAATACTTGAAAACAACATTAACTGAAATAAAATAAATAAATAAATGAAAAAGTTAGCTAAATAAATTAAAAAATAATTTTTACAATTTTGTTTAACTTGATGTACTAAAACAAACTAAAACTGCAGTACAAATTAATAAAAAACATATAGAATAAGTATTATAAAAAACAAAAAATACATAAATAAATAAAATAAACAATAAAAACATTTAGCAAAAGCATGATCATTAAAAAAAGAGTAAAAATGAAAAATCATAATAAAACATGACCTGAAATATTTAAATTTCAGCTAGCAACATTTCTTTTTTAAATTAATGTAATTAATAATGTAATGTTTCTTTTTTTCAAATGTACTAAAATAACTAAAACTGAAATAAATGAACAAACTACTTGAAAATAAATTAATAAAAACCATATAGACATGTATAAAAAACTACTAAAAATGAAAAAACTTTAGCTAAAATTGAGATTTAAATGGAAAATATAAAAACTGATATGTCATAATATTTAGTCTTAATTTAATTAAAATTGTTTGTTTTTTAATATAAATACATTATGGTAGTGGAGTACAGTATATAATACAATATATAAAAATGTATGTAATATATAAATGTATGTAAAATGCTCTAAATTATTATATATCTAGAAGATAATACAATACAATACAATATTTGTTATAAAGCACATTTAAATCATCTGAGGTTGACTAAAAAATTAAATTAAATTAAATTAAATTAAATTAAATTAAATTAAATTAAATTAAATTAAATTAAATTAAATTAAATTAAAATTTTAAATTAAATTTTTAAATTAAATTAAATTTTTAAACTAAATTAAACTACCACATTTAAAACACAACCATGTAAAACAATAATCAAACCAATGATTGAGGAGTATTGAGAGCTTAATATTCACAGTTTATATTAAATGTCTTATACATACTATAGTTAGTATGGGTTGCAATTGCAAGTGCAGATCATAGGCTGTATTTTTCTCTCCAGTCCAGGAACTCTTCTACTCTTCTTTAGATTGTCCTTTTCCCACTTTTGCTATCTTACTCTTTCCTCACTGCAGAAAACAGCTGCACCATGTCAGGATAGAGGCTTAAAGTGTATGTTAGTGTATGATCACACTAAAGTCACCAGGTCCTTGTAAACCTTCATGTTCAGGAAAAGACATGAGTAGAGAGAGAATCGAATCGCACATGGACACCAGAATACTGTCTCTCTCCCCAGTCACTGTGACATCATTAAGGGTCACTGGGTTAGCCGGGGAACGTTCCAGAAAAAGTCCACTTTAATGTTAACCGTAATTAATAAGCTTGTGTGTGTGTGTGAGGGAGAGAGAGAACTTGTGACGAGCTGTTAAGAAAGCTTGTGTTTGAAGAAGAGATTGGGGAGGGTTTTTGGAAAAGGCTGTTTTCAGTTGAAGGACATCAATGGATGCTGGTGAAAAAAGAGCCTCATTGAAATTCATGGCTTAGTACCTATAGCATTGTGCATTTGGAGAGAGATTGAAAGTCTGACAGATTTCAATTAAAATGGCATTTACAAGAGATGGGAAAAAGGGGGCCTGTGGATATGTTTGTGGATGTGTGTGCGCGCTTACGTATAGGTAACCCATTTTGAAAGTTCATTTGTTACTTAAAATGACAGAAAAAGATTTCTCTTCAAACTTGCTTGTACGTGTGCTTGTAGCATTTGCTAATAGCACGTGCCATACATGCTAGTAACCAGTGGTCATATTGTATTTTTTTATGATTAGTAATATTAGTCGCAGTTGTTTTCATGACCCTTTTAACCATTCCATAATTAAAATTTCCTGCTAATTTACCCTGTCATCCAAGATGTTCATATCTTTCTTTCTTCATTCATAATTAAGGTTTTTGATGAAAACTTTTCAGAGTTTTTCAGTGGGGATCAACGCCTTGAAGGTCCAAATTGCAGTTTCAATGCAGCTTCAAAGGGCTCTACACAATCCCAGCCAAGGAATAAGGGCTTTATCTAGCGAAACCATTGGTCATTTTCTAAAAAAACAAAAATGTATATCATTTTTGACCACAAATGCTTGTCTTGCACTAGCTTGTAATCCAACGCTCTCCATTGACTTTGTATTGCGGAAATCTGCCTCCTTGTCATTTCTGTCTAAAAAACAAAAGCTGCTATGTGACAAGGTGTACAGTAAACAAGCTTAAAAACAAAGAACTATGTTTTTATAAGCTGTCAACCCAAAAACGAGCGTTTAAGGACACAAAAGAAAGGTAAGGAAGCGTTTCTCCAACAAAAGAAAGGTAAGGAAAAGGAGCACTGACATGCACAAAAATAAAAGTGCTTCACGATGCCATAGAAGAACCTTTTTTTGTTTAAATGGTTCTATACAGAACCTTTAACATTTGAAGAACCTTTCTGTTTCACAAAAGGTTCTTTGTGGCAAAAGAAGGTTCTTTAGATTCTAAAAAGGTAAGAAAGAGATGGTTCTTTAAAGAACCTTTGACTGAATGGTTCTTTGTGGAACCAAAAATGGTCACAAACAAACGTAATCCACTGCATCTTCAGCAGCTTAGATGTTGGGAGTAAATGATGACCACTATGTTCATTATTACATCCAGCAACACAAGATATTCTTGTCTAACTTACATCCCTGCTCCGGCATCGAAACAATGGAGGTTGGACTATTACAACTGGATTTTTATCATTGTAGGGTAGATTTGTACATACACTGCCAACACACATTAATGTTCAAACAACATGTGAAAGTGAACGATGACCCCTTTAAGAGTGTAGACCAATAAAATTTAGTTTCTTAATGTATCTCCACCTTTCAGGTTTACATAGGGGTGGTGAAATAATCCTTTGTCATAGTTAAAAATAATGAATGATTCCTGTCGCCGAGTAAGTTTCCCTCCACTGGGCATAGTTCTCAGAGTAATACGATACATTGCGCTCTACTTCTGTGTCCTTAAACACTTGTTTTTTTGGGTCGACTGCTTATAAATTTAGTTCTGTGTTTTTTAGCTTGTTTACTGTACACCATGTTACATAGCAGCTTTTAGACATTGTTCTGTTTTTTGTTATAAGTTATAAGTTCCCGCAATACAAAGTCAATGGAGAGCGTCTGATTTTGTGTGGTTTTCAGATTATGACACGAGTGTCTATACTTTACCTTTTCCAACATGATTACGTAATGCATGAAGTAGTAAATGCACATAGCTAGTGCAAGGTGAGCATTTGTGGGTTTTTGTGGGGTTTTTTTTAGAAACTGACCAGTTTTTTTTACTAGATAAGACCCTTATTTCTTGGCTGGGATTGTGTAGAGCCCTTTTGAAGCTGCATTGAAATTACAGTTTGGACCTTCAGCTCATTCGCTCCCATTGAAGTCCATTATATGGAGAAAAATCCTGGAATGTTTTCCTCAAAAACCTTTTTATCGACTGAAGAAAGAAAGATATGAACATCTTGGATGACATGGGGGTGAGTAAATTATCAGGAAATTTTAATTCAGGAGTGAACAAAACTTTAAACATGGTACTGTGCCTTTAAGATACCAATGCGTTTTTGAATATGAAATGAGTAAGAGCGCTTTTCTGCTCCGGTTTACCTTAAAATGTGGCTTTTTCGGAAGAATCTGCGGAGTTGTAGGTGCTACACACAGTTAGAAACAGCACAAAGTTTAGCAGGTTTTCATATTTTTTCTTTGTAAGAAAGTTCAGAACTCTTTTATTTCTAAAGATCAAGTGAACCTGTTAACAGCTAACAATTTTACAAGCAAACAAAATCACATTTAAACAACTCTGCTCCTAATATTGCTGTGTTAGCCTCACCGGCTAAAACAAAAGTTTTCCACCCTTATAAAGAGTTGTCAGATGTAGAGGCCATCTTCAGAGGTCTTTTACTTCAAATTTATCCACATTACGCTGACAATCAGAACTACAAAGGCAGATCCCATCCTATTTTCTCCATCTATGGACATCTGAGACCGTTTTGTCGGGCCAGAAGAAATGCCGGATTAAGCAGCGCTGTAATTGGTGTATAAATTATTATACGTTAGACTTTAAAAGGTGGCTTTTGACATCACATTTGGGGCTTTTAGAGCACTTATTTTAAGTGGTGGGTTTATGGGTAACGGAGCGCATGGACACGCAGAGCGTATCCTGATATTAAACACAGGCACGTACACATACGTGCATAACTCGGCTGTCTTTTTCTCTCAAGCACTCACTTAGAATTCCTTTAATTGCCTTTTTTTCTCACATTTTCTTGAGTGCTGCTGTGGATATACACAAATGACAGTCTAAGGTGAAAGAGGTCAATATTTCGTTTTCCTTCCTGTCTGTGTTCAGCCGTGTGGCATGTTTAAAACTTCAGCCTGGCCGAACTTCTTATTTGATCTCTAACACTTCCAGTTAAAACCCTATGTGGCCTAATGAAGTCTTATAGTAGTATTAATCTGCCAATCACAGAGTAATAGTTCATAGTAAAAATGCTTCGCACATTCACACTCTCCGTTGGGTGAGAAATGTGGCAGATCTCTTTGTCGTTTAAAGGTTTGATGACCTCTACAGAGTCCACGTTAATTGGGCACATCAAGGTGTCCTCCAGAACGCCGACAGAAAAGCAGCCCACTTTAGGCTCTGTCCTGAGAGCACTTAGCGCTTCTCAAGAGGCTACGGAGGGGGCAGAGATGCAAGAACCCGCCATGTTTCCACGGAGACTTGCTTTTGTGTACACACACATTCTTCGCTCATTGTTTGGCCTGAAGATGAGGAGGATGTCCATTAGAGAAGCCCAACAGTTCCTCTCTGTCATCCCTCGTCTGTGTCTTTTATTTAGGGCTTTTATGTTATCGTTTTGTTTGGGAAACTAGGAGGATTCGCTTAGGATGGTGAGATGCTATGTTTGATAACAGCGCTGTACTCTACGTGCAAGATCAGAGGGAAAGAAAGCAATTGGAAATTTCTGGCTTTTTTTTTTATTGAAAATTGTCTGTTTATGCAACAACACTTCCGTTCAAAAGTTTGGAATCAGTATGTTTTTTAAAGAAGTATTTTCTGTGTTTATTTGATAAAAAATACAGAAAAAACAGTAATATTTTGAAATATTATTACAATTTAAAACAACGTTTTTCCATTTTAATATACTTTAAAATAGAATTTATTCCTGTGATGCAAAGCTGAATTTTCAGCATTTATACTCCAGTCTTCAGTGTCACATTATCCTTAAGAAATCATTATAATATGCTGATTTATTATCAATATTTGAAACAGTGCCGCTTAATATTTTTTTGCAACCTGTGATACTTTTTTTTTCAGGATTCTTTGTTGAATTAACCGGTTTAAAAAATAGCATTTATTTAAAATAGAAATCTTTTCTAACAATACACACTACCTTTCAATAGTTCGGGGTCAGTACATGTTTATTCTTTCTTTTTCTTTTTTTTAAAGAAATTAATGCTTTTATTCAGAAAGGTTGTGTTAAATTGATTAAAAAAAAGATTGCAAAGACTTATTTTGTTGGAAAAGATTTCTATTTTGAATAAATGAACTTTTTATTGATCAAAGAATCCTGAAAAAAGTATCACAGGTTAGAAAAATAAAAATATTTGACAACATAGATAATTCTAATAATACATCAGCATATTAAAATGATTTCTGAAGGATCATGTGACACTGAAGACTGGAGTAATGAAGCTGAAAATTCATCTTTGCATCACTGGAATAAATTATATTTTAAAGTATATTAACATAGAAACCATTATTTTAATATTATAATAACATTTAGCAATATTACTGATTTATTTTTGATCAAATAAATGCAGTCTTGATGAGCATAAGAGACTTCTTAGTGCCTTACTGATCCCAAACTTTTGAACGGCAGTGTATATACACACACTGGTTGTATTTTAATGCAAATACAGTTTGCAAAACTCAATTTATGAGTTTTTTTTTTTTTTGGTCTATTTTTCACACACAGTGCTGAAAGATTTGAATATAGTGCATCACTTTTATGGTCTTATTTAAATCTTTAAAGTTCTAATTTAATTTTTAATAATCAATACAATTATAAAGCCAATATTTACTTAAAAAATCAACCAGTATGTTCTTTATAATTTCTCTTTTTGTCTTCTGTGGAAGAAATTAAGTCATACGGGTTTGGAACGATGTGAGAGTGAGTAAATGATGACCGAATTTTCATTCGTGGGTGAATTATTCCTGTGAGTGAAACAGGAGGAGAGATTTTGCAATCCAGAAGAAAATAGGGAAAAATGAAAGAAGAAAAAAAGAAGTGTAGATGTTTGCTGAGCATGTTGTCCGTGGAGAGAGTCTTTGTGTGTGCTTCCACGGGTCAGCCGGTGTCAGTGTTGTTCTGTGTGTGAAAAAAAGATCCTGTGGCAGAAACATTAAACTAATTTACACCACTCATAAAAATCACACGCTCATCTCCAGGAGCCTGTCAGAGGAGTGTTTGTAATGGGAAGATTACACGACTGTAACTCAGGTTTCTCTCTCTCTCTCTCTCTTTTTCTCGGCAGATGGGATGAACTGTATGAATAAGGACCATGGCTGTGCCCATATCTGTAGAGAGACTCCCAAAGGCGGCGTGGCGTGTGAGTGCCGCCCAGGATTTGAGCTAGCCGAAAATCAGCGTGACTGCAAATGTATGTATCAATTTTGTGGAAATTACCAATCTTTCAAATATCATTCTGTTCAGTCTATCTATCAGAATCCTATTCCATTGATTAAAAAAGAAATACTAATAAAATGGTAATAAATTATCATTTAAAATTTTCAAAGATGTTATTATTTATTAGAAAAAACGTATAATATTATTAATGTTTTAATAATAAAAATTATATAATTATACATTTAAAAAATCCAAATTATAATATATATATATATATATATATATATATATATATTTAATTTGTCATTTTATATAAAAATATATAATTTTATATATAATTTTAAATATTATTTTAAATTTTATAAAATGTTATTTATTATTTAAAAAAGGATATAATATATAATAGTAAAAATATTTAACTAATAATAATAATGATTATAAATCAGATAATATAAATCAGAAAATTAAATACAATTAATAATATATAATTTTAAATTGTATAAAATTGTATTACTTATTATAAACAATGATATAATATAAAATAATAATATTTTAATAATAATTATTATATTATATAAAATAATATTATTTTAATAATAATAATATAATTATGAATTATAAAATTCAAAAATTATATATATAATTTAAAATTATTTTTCATGTTATAAAATGTTATTTATTATTAAAAATGATATAA
>JAHKKF010509117.1:0-10812 GCA_019740295.1 Labeo calbasu
GCATTTTGGAAGTTTAAACTCGGGGCACCATATCAGTCCATTATATGCAGAAAAAAGGCAGAAATGTTTTCCTCAAAAAACATATATATATATATATATATATATATATATATATATGCTAGAGTTACAGCTGATGTAGTAAAGCTGTAGGGGACATTACATGTAATGATACAGTCTCTTCATTTGCTTCCCAAAAAGAGTTTGTTTAAAACCATGTGAGCTTATATTAACACGTCTGTTCTTGTGCTTTCCACCACTCGTGAAATGTCCGCTATCACAAGATACGCAGTGGGAGGAAACACATGCTCTCAACTTCCCATTTTAAGTATTTGTTGAGTGACTCTATAGGAGTCGTTGCCTGCATTGTCTGATAAAGATTAGGGGCAGTGCGAAGGAAGGCCAACCGCTTCAAGGAACTCATTGATTTATGCCGACAAGTCAACGAGCAATGAGTCTATGTCGAATTGTGTTGCTGTCTATTGTGTGTATCCATCACGGTGAGTTTACCAGAATTCACTCATATTATGTATAGTTTGTTGTGTTAATGTTATACAGCTTGGTCTTTTAGGTGAGATTATTGAAGAATTTTTGAGAAGGAAAGAACATGTCTTTTAGTAAGAAACAAAAAAAGTGAACCTAAATTCTGCTTCACTGGAAACAGGGTGCTTCCTTTTTCTTCACACATCAGTGTGTTTGTGCAAATCAGCAGACATCTTTATTTTTGCAGTGTGCGGCAGTGACAAATATATTACTGGATACTGCGGCGACTCAGTCATCCTAACATCTGGAGCAGACAGATCGTGGAATCTCACCAGAATTCAGTGGTCTATTTATAAGAACACAACATACATTGCAAGTCTTAAGGACGGCGAAGTGATCATATACAAGTTTTGGAGACATCAGGGTCGACTTGATCTTAATAAAGAAACAGGAGATTTGACAATAAAAAAACTGAGAATGGATGACACCATGACGTACAACATGGCTTTGGTCAGCTCAAGTGGAATACGGACACAAGTTAAAGTTCATCTGTCAGTTCAAGGTAAGCCGTCTTCAGTATAGTAAACAATCTACTAAAGCTTTACCAGACTGAGTAACCAATATAACGTCTTGCAGAACGTCTCCAGATACAAGTCACCCAGAAGCTTCATTCCCTTAATGACAAGTGCCATGTTGTCCTTGAGTGCGCTACACGTGTCCAGAATGTGAACTTGTCCTGGATGCCTGATGGCGAGTTCAACGAATTATATATTTCAGGAATCCCAAAATCTGTCAACTCTTCGTCGGTTCTTTACGCATCATTTAGTGTCAACAGAAATGTGACGTTCAACTGCACTGGCTCCATGGGTCAACAGACAGTGACCAATCAAATGACAGTAGGATGTTCAGGTGAGTCTCACCAGCAGATTTTTGCTTCTTCTTGTTGTACACTAAGTATTAAAGGGGTCATCAGATGCCCGTTGATATAATTCTTTAGGGTGTCTATAAGTCATGCTTTTGTTAAAATTTCTCAATGGTAGTGTAAAAAAACACCCTTTTAACCTTGTCAAAATCAGCTCTGCAGAAATCAGCCTATTCTGGTGAATGTTGCTTCTACTGTTAATGAGCTCTGCTCGCCCCGCCCCTTTTGTGTCTTTGTGGAGTGACGAGCAGTTTACTTTAGCCGTATTTAGCCATGAAACTTGCTAACTAGCACTTTATTAGAAAAGGCAAATGATTTGTGTGAACATAGACGCATTTATGTAGATCAGGAGGCGCATTCCCTTCACAAACAAACGTAATCCACTGCATCTTCAGCGGCTCAGATGTGGGGAGTAAATGACGACCACTATGTTCATTATTACATTTAATAACAGAACACCTCAATCGCTTAGGAGCCATTCTTGTCTACATACCTGTTCCAGCTTCGAAACAATGGCTGTTACAGCTTGTTAGGGTGGGGCTAAGGTACGACGGCGGTGTCAATCAATTATTATCTGTCGGTGTGACGTCACACAGACAAGATGCTGAGAATGGCTTGATTTGAAAAAGGGGAAATTATTTTTACAGAGTAAATAAAAACCACTGGGTGGATTTTGTTATTATAGGGTAGATGTGTACACACACTGCCAACACACATTAATGTTCAAACAACAACTTTGCATCCGATGAACCCTTTAAGTCATAACGCTTTGTTTCTGAGCTTTAACGCATTTCCAGACGTAAGCCGAACTTCAGTCATCCAACTCTGCAAACTCACATTCGGCTACCTCCATTTCAAAATCCAATCATCAACTAATCCATAGAACCCGCTCTATATTCTTTCATTTTGATCATCTGTGAAGCCCAAAGTATATTTTAGTTTGCTTACGCTAGCACATGTACATCATGCAGATGTCTATAAGATGTATTTTTTAGTGTTGCAACATGTCTCTAAGACGTTTCCTATAAGACGTCAAACAGACATGTAGAAAATGTCTTTAGGATGTTTGTAATTTAGAATGTATGTAAAACTGACATCTTAAAGATGTTTATCAGATGTTTGCACACAGCAGATGCTTTGCAGACATCTTGCAGACGGCATTTTGGATGAACTTTTCTATAGTGGAAGGAAGCAGAGACATGTCACACATCTTTTTTTTTCCAGTCAGAAGCTGCCTCTGAAATCACATACTTGCCTACTTTATAGGGCTGCTGTTTCACAGTCGATAAGATTCCGGCGCTGATGAGTTGTGGGAGGGAGAAACCTTAAACAAAAACCTACACATATTAGTCATAACCTCTGAAATGAAGCTCTGTAGTGTGCATGTGTCGAGCGCCCATATTCACACACGCTCAAATTAAAAGAGGTTTTTAAGATCACCTATTATGCCCCTTTTTACAAGATGTAATATTGGTCTTGGGTGTCTTCAGAAGGTGTCTGAAGTTTCAGCTTAAAATAGCCCACAGATCAATTATTAGAACATCTGGAAAATGTCATTTCTGGGGCGTCTAAAAAGACCTGTTTTGGTGTGTATCACATTAAATGCAAATGAGCTGCATATTCCCACCCCCATATCTACAGCAATAAACAGTCGGTAGAAGCAACATGCCTGAGAGTGAGTGAAGCAGTGTTTAGCTGTACATATGGGAAGTCAAACACCTGAAAGTGGGACGAAACAGCGCAATGTTACAGAGCTCATGATAGCGCAAGGAGTGTGTTTGCCACTGCCACCCGATGGACAGTACGGTGCAAACAAATCCGAAATGTGCCGCTGATCAGCTAAAATACTTTGATAACATACGCACAAATGGTTAAAACGTTAGCTAAACACTATAACAACATGACATTCCCAAAGCAGTCTGAAATTAAATGAGTTGCGCAGATATATATGTAGGTAGATTTTGAGGAGCATTACCTTCAAAAATAAAAGTCAGGGGCCGTTGGGATTATTGGCGCAAGCGAGAACGCTGATTGGATGCTCAGTTCTAGCAAAGGTGCAGGAGAATTAAAGCGAAAGTGATGATAACGAGTGAGTAAATGAAGGCGACACAAACAGAAGACTGTTCTAATGTAACATGATCTTACCCGAGCATTCCAATATGTGAATATTTTCATAACAACATGAGCCGCTTAAAATGAAGTAGGTTATTAACATAACTGATATTCAAAATGGTAAACAAGCGCTGCTTTGTTTACGTTTCGTGTATCTGGTATATCCTTGTTTCTCCTTTTAAATGACGAATAAATACTATTGATAGCTGCTGATATAGACAGGTAATTCCTCTCACACAGGTGCAGAACGCACATGTTAGTTTGTAATCGGCTGTAGTCTGTGCGGTGTGTTCGAGCGCAGTTTTTTGGTCCAGACAGTGCCGACTTTTGTCACCACTAGTTCTTTTAAGTCGGCTTGGTGTGTCCCGGCCTTTATGTTCAGTCTTACATCCAAACACAGAACACCGGGATTACTTACAAGAAATTGTTGGTGTTACAGAAAGATTCCTGAGATGTTTAAGGTTCTTTATGCCATTTAGACCAAAAAAGGTTGTTCTATGGCATTGTGAAGCACCTTTATTTTTAAGAGTGTATAAGGAAAAATTGAGCACATTTAGCATGTTAAATAATTAGACCTGGATCCAATGTCTAATGCATTTTTTTTTTCTTGTGATCATCAATCCATCCTTAAAAACAAGCAGAATAGCCTGCATTTCTTATCATTTATGAATATTAGTAGGCCTATGTTTATTTTGTTTATGTTGTTTGTTTTATTTATAGTTTATACTTCATTTATATGTTATTTATTTGTGTTTCATGTGTATCTATTTACTCAGGCTTGCTTGTGCTCCTATTTTTTAAAATAATTTGTTTAAATATGTACATACATTTGTGAATGTGTTACAATTAATACACATTCACACTTAAAAAAATGGAAATAGTCATTTTATGTGCTTTCTCTTTACTCGTCAAATTTTTATTTACACTAGTGGGGCCTATTTTCATTATCTTGCCTAGGACCCCACAAACCTACAGGCCGGCACTGCCCGTAGCCTAATTTGAATGGCTATGAGTTCGGCTGTACGCATCAAAAGGGGAAAATACGTTGGGCTTTAAGTGTGAAAATGTAAAAAGCGAAAATAATGAATGCAAAAGTGCTAAAAAAAAAACCCTGCTGAAACCGTGATCATATGAAAAGCATCTTTACTGACAGCAGAGTAAACAAAGACAGTTGACTCTTTTTCTTTTTTTTTCTAGAGGAGAAGCAGAAATGTGATGTCTGCAACATTTGCAGTGCGTGCAGCTCATGCGTTTCCTCTGTGATGTGGACTATTGTGTTAACAGCAGCGGTTGTTTTGGGTTTAGCATATGCAATAAAAAATCGAGGTAACAAACATGTCTTGTAATCAACTTACAATACAAGTTTTACATGATTCATATTGTCTTTATAAACTATAATTGATGTTTTTTTAGGCAGAATTATTGATGTCTGCTCTGAATGTCTCCAAGTCATCATGCGTTTATGGTAACATCACAACACAGACATCACAAATGTAATGGACTCAGTTTACTGCGGTACTTATCCTGGATATTTGTTGTTGTTTTTTTTTGAAGCACCACCAGTGTTCATCCTGACTCCCGAGGTGTTCAGGGGAAACAAGAAAACGCGTAAGACAACAAAAACTTATTTTGCATAAGGTCCTTCTGAACAGTGATCAGCAGGTGTTGCTTTGTGGAACATCTGCCATTATGTCACAGTCTTTTTAAGTTCATTGTAAAGCAAATAATGTACGGAGGATGTGACTGTTGGTTTGACCTCGTTGGATCCGGTCTATAAAATGTGTCATCTGTCACCTGGGACGATTTCTGGTACTTACAGGAAGCTTTTCAAAGATGCAAAAAAATGGATGTCTTCAAAATACATTTGGTTTGAAGATCTGAAGGCTTGTGCTTCCTCAGTTTGAACTCATCATGGCAGCTTTTTTTTTTTTTTAATAAACTGTCTGGTTTCTTGTTCAAAAATGTGAGTGAATCCTTTTGTTACCCTCCCTGGTCCTTAAAAGGTGTGCTCACATTTAATGATATATTCAATGCTAGTGGACTGCGCACATTTCAGGATATTCAGGAAGATTACTCCTTACCTCCTTTGTTATGCATTTGAAGCTGTCAGCAAATGATTTCAAGTCAGTTATTTTGTGTAATTTGAGCTTTAACTAATGTGCAAGTAGTTACTTTGAGTAATTTGGCCTAATGGTTTGCACTAAAAAACCCTTTGAGGGATTCTTATTTGAAATCATGAATAAACAACAATGAACAAAGGTAAACAAAGGCCTGCCTGTTCAACAATAGCAATGCGTGATCAATCTGTTATGTTTTAAATTTGTATTTCAGAGGCTAGATATGACATTATTGGGGTCGTTTCAACCAGCGGATATCAAAAATAAATATGCAAGCACCGACAGCCATATTTCACTTTTCATTTTGTTTTCATTTTGAAAAGCTTGTCATTTACCTCGCGTTACGTTATGGGAGCATTATTTTAATTTATTATTATTATTTTTTTTTTATTTGATTCTTAAGTGTTAAATGTTCTGTAATTTAGTTGGTATATAGGCTAAGCATGTGGTGTATGCCATGCCTCATCTTATTTGTTTTTGTTAATAATACTTTATTGTTGTTGTGCTTTTAATAAAGAATAGGGTACTAATGAATCCATATTTTATTTTAGTCTTAAAAAGTGAAAGGTGTATAAATGTAAGCAAAACAGACAATAACAGACTTGTAAAATGTGACAAGATCGCGAATTCGAAAGTGAAAATGAAAGTGAAAGTGAAAGTGAAAGCGCCTGAAGCCCGACTTATAGCAAAAGAGGAACTCCCGTTTACAAAATTCAAAGCAAAAATAATACTAGGCCTACTGATGAAAAAGAATGCACGGGTTGAGGGTGATTATGATACAAGTTTGTAGCCAAAAAAAAAAAAGCAACCAATTTTTGTGCTCCTGCAGCCAACTGAGAAAGTTGCAAATGAGCGACCTGTGGAAAGAATGAGTCTAGAGCCTTGGTCAGCTTGCGTCTGTCCCGACCCAGTTCTGAAGCAGTGGCTATTTTCTAGCTCAGTGTTAAAGTGGATTAAAAATACTGGAAAAAACTCAGTGCATCTCCTTGATCTATAAGCAACTACTTGAATGCTCATATAGGTCCTTGAAGATATTAGCTGTGTGGAGAGAGAACTCTATAGTCTATATTAGACTACAGTTTGATTAAATCTCTCCCTTACCTCCAAAAACCCCTCACACGCTCTTATTCATTTCAAAACTGTACACAGAATGTATTGTACCCCATATACACGATACTTGATGAAACTCTAGTTTCATCTCTAGTTGCAGTCTGTGTAATAATACTTCTAAAGGTACATTTTGTATATATTTTGAGATTGTTTAGTCATCCATTTCAGGAAGCATGTAGTTCAAGTGCTAAAATATATTACAGAGTTGCAGTTTGATCTTGATCCTTGTCTTATGTTGTTTAATGATGATCCTTCTTTTAAGTTTACAATTAGTTTGATAATGTCTATTTTCACTGCTGCTAAACAATGGTTTACACCCAACATGAATCTTAGAAGATTCTGGCTGCTTTCTTTTCATTATATTGGTTGTTTAGAATGCAGCACAGCAAGGATTAATGGGGCTAGAATACAAACTCTTACCTATCGGAGTAATATATATATATATATATAAAACTTGGCAGTTCACTTAACTTAAGTCCTCAGGTCCCTACACTGGCTTCCAGTTATTTTTAGAATTGATTTTAAAGTACTTTTACTCGTTTATAAATCACTCAATGGCCTAGGACCTCAATACATTGCAGATATGCTCACTGAATATAAACCTAACAGACCACTCAGATCATTAGGATCGAGTCAGTTAGAAATACCAAGGGTTCACACAAAACAAGGGGAATCCGCTTTTAGCCATTATGCTGCCCGCAGTTGGAATCAGCTTCTAGAAGAGATCAGATGTGCTAAAACATTAGCTACATTTAAATCTAGACTCAAAACTCATCTGTTTAGCTGTGCATTTAATGAATGAGCACTGTGCTATGGCCGAACTGATTGCACTATGTATAATCCTTTTCCATTTTTAACTGTCCTAAATTTTATTTTAAATCAATTTTTAAATCATTTTAAAAGTTTTAATTTTTTTGTTTTGTTTTGTTTTATTGCTGTGATTATTGTTTTTATGATTATTCTACTGCCTCTTTGTGAATTCTTGTTTTTATTGTTTTTAAGATTATTCTACTTCCTTTTATGTAAAGCACTTTGAGTTACCTTTGTGTATGAAATGTGCTAATAAACTGGCCTTGCCTTAACTTATTATTTTTATTTTTTTTATGTAAGGCAACAGGTTTCCTAATTTTTTTTTTAATGTTAAGTCAATATCACTTTTTACAGTGTGTGGTAATTTGCTGCCATGGCTTATTTGTACATGCCTTTTAAGTTATCCTTAAGTATTAATCACTGTATTTGTGTTTTTTTGTGTATCTTGCCTTTTTTTTGGTATTTACGCGGTCATTAAAGGTCTGTAATGTTATTTTTTTCAAATAAAAAAAAAAACAATCACAATAGTAATAATAAACAAAAATGTGTGAATATTTTTTTTTCAACGTAATTTCTGCTTATGATGAATCGCAGAAGTACGTATGTGTCTTTTCTCAGTGCTGACACGTCTGTTTTGAGGTCATTGTGTGTGCTGCTTTTGTCTCGTCAAAGGGAAGTGGTCAACTTTACTCAGAAATGGACATATGACCTTTATTTCAGCAGATCTGGATATGAGTAAATACTTCAGAAACTGGTTCTATTAATGCATATTCCACGAAATTTTCACACTTCTCCAAACTGTGACTTTATTTCAGGATTATTTCAAAAGTTTTATTCACTTTGTAAATATTTATGTACATTGTAAATATTACATACTTTTTTTTGACTCATGGTTGTTTTGCAGAAAGAACATAAGTGAAAATTAGATCAATATATTTACATCAACAAAATACAAGGGAATTTCAGAGTCACTTATTCTAAAAGTGATGCAACAGTTTCTGTGAATGCTTGTACAGAAAACACAGAAGTTATTATTAACAGAAATGCGTGTAGACCTTCTGTACAATGTAACAAAGTACCATTAATTTGACATACAGGATATCTCATTTATGCCAAACAAAACTCCAAACAGTGAATCTCAATAAGATTTTGACTGAAACATCTCAAAAAAAAATCTCCCTTGTGACTTGCAAGGGTAAATAAAGTACTGGTTGGCTGTGTGTGTGTGTAGCAATAGCAATATATAGCAATATAGTCATAGCATATAAATATGCACTGGTAAATTACCTGTAAATTACCTCTTAGAGATCATGTGTGAACTGGACCTTTCCAAAAGTACCAGTAGCCTAAATTAATTCTGACAAATTACTGGTATGAGAAGTTGCAAACTTAGTTGTAATGTGTTCTGTGTAAACGCAGAATGAAGATTACCGGTATGAGCAAGGAGAAGGTGCTGACAAATAAAGTCTGCTTTGGGCCAATCATAGCTTTCTTATGGAGATGACGTGATCACTCTGAGCTGTTTACAAAGACCTGTTTTCTTTTTTAATTAGTTTCTCATTGTAAATATGCATTAGATGGACTTCTTTGACCATTGCACCTCTTCTCACAGCTTTTTTAAAGTGTCGTGCTCAAGACCCAGCCTTTTTTTTTTAATTTGTTTTTTTATTCATCAGGGCTGTGACTCTGCAATTGGACACAACTAAGCATGTCTTGTGTTTATAAGAGCAAAAACACATTTTTGATTACCTACTTATGTCTGTCACTTAGACTTCAAAATGTTTAAAATTGGACAGAAAGTGAAACTAAAGCACTTCTACTCATGCAGGCAAATGAAGACAATGGCACAGCTTTTAAATGACATTTCCGATGACTGACATCACAGAATTTACCGTCATTGTACCGCCATCATACCACCTGTGTGAACAGCATATTTGTATATTGAAGTCATACGGGTAATTTTATGGCAGTTTACCGGGATTGCTGTTTGAAAGGGGCTAATGTAATTTTTATTTTATATAACAGCATTCAAAACAAGACAAACAGTAAAAGAGATTATATTAATCTCTATAATACAATAAAAGCCAAAGAAAACAAATACGTTTTCACAATGGTGCAACAACAGAAATAGCCCGATCTTCTTTCAGTTTTAGTCTTAGGCTAGGAATGGTCAACATCCTGAACTGTAAATCTGAGAGGTCTCAATGGGTTATATACGGACAAAAGGCTCAACAAATAAATGGGCGCCAGTTCTTTTAAGGATTTAAAAACAAATGTAGGAAGTTTATCCTGATGGGAGGTGGTGGGCTTTAACTGATTGACCATTTCTTAAAAGGTTTCCAAAGAAAAAAGGGCTCGAATCGAGATTAAACACTGAAGTTAGACAGATCAAACAAAGGAGGCCGAGTATTATGGGATTAGATCTCTGCCACAGTTCTGAGCATAAAAGATCATATTTTAAGTGTACAAAGGTGCATTTTGCTTATGTTTTATGGAGGAAATGTCCATCTCGCAAAGAAGAAAGTATTTTGAGCGCATGAAAATCAATTTTGTATTTAAAATATGTTTTCGGATGTGTGCAGACCTTCGTGCAATATTTCACTAGCTTGCTCCCTTGATGCCCACCCTCAGTGCTCTCTAAATGCCAACAGCTCGCTTGCTCAACACAACCCAGCATTACAGTATGTCATAGTTCCAGCCAATCAGAGATGAGGCTGCTAAATTCTGATTGGCTGCCTTGATAACCAATCACAACAGTGTGTGCATAATTATTAATTTGATATTCTAATCTTTTTTGCACCGAGGGCAGGCATCAAGCAAGCAAGCTAGTAAAACTTTTTTACGCTGAAAAAAGAAAAGGTCTGCATACATCCAAAAACTTATTTTAAATGCAAAATTGATTTTTGTGCGCTCAAAATACTTTCTTCTTTGCGAGACGGACATTTTCTCCACAAAACTCGGTTGCTGCGTGTGCAAAATGCACTTTTGCGTACTCAAAATATGATTTTTCATCCTCAGAATTGTGGCAGAGATCTACCCCCATAGAGTATGAAATCTAAAATTTGCGATCGCGTTTGTAAAGAAATTTAGAAAACTATCACAAAGTGCTTGTGGCAAATTTGGGAGAACAACTGAAAACATAAGAGTTAATTGTACAAAAAAAAAAAAAAAAAAAGAGTTCTTGGTCTATGAGAATTTTTTTAATAATCTTAGAAAAAGATTTAGTCCTAGCAGCTTTTACTGCTTTTTGAAATGTTGACA
>JAHKKF010509126.1:0-11391 GCA_019740295.1 Labeo calbasu
AGTGACGACTTCTTTAAATGAAGGCCTCCATTTACGAATTTTTCTGAGGGACCTTAGTTATAACCTATGGAGAAAAAGAGTTAGTAAATAATAATAATAATAACAATAACATTTAATTTGAAATAGGCAACTCTAAAAGCAATCAATCACTGTGAGAAATCACTTTGGGCAAATGTCGATTATGAGACAGATACAATTATGACATTTATAGTTTACAGTAATGAGTGAATTATGAATAATGAGTGCACTTTTATATATCTGATGGCAGAAGCTTACCGTTTTGACCTCTGTGTAGGTGTCCAGTCCGTACTCTCCTAACTCACGACCGATTCCTGAGGCCTTGAATCCTCCAAATGGAGCCTGACTTGCAAACACGTCATAGCAGTTAATCCTAATAAAATAAAATGACAAGCACAAACCACATGTCAGAAACTGGCAAAGATGGCCGTGATATCCAATTCCCTTAAAATAACGAAGCACATAACAGGCTCACCACACAGTGCCAGCGCGCAGGCTGCTGGATATGTAATTTGCTTTGTCAAGGTTTTGGGTAAAAACAGCAGCTGCAAGGCCGTATTTGGTGTCGTTGGCTCTCTCGATCACTTCCTCTAGAGTTTTAAACTTAAGAATCTGCATCACAGGTCCAAAAATCTGACAGAAAAGAAAGGGAATAGCATGTTGTATCATTTTACTGAATGGAAATCGTAGAGCAAAATGGAATGAATAGAGTTCATAATCATCAGAAATAAACCTAATATAAATACAAATGCACCCATTTACCCGTCTGTGTTAATGGTAAGTTAAACAATGTAAAATGGCATTTTATATTAATTCAAACCAACAGATACAGCTCCTCTGAGGTAAATCTGAAGGAAAAAAAAAAATACTAAAAATCTCAGATTATTATGGTTGTATTGTGATTTGTGGTGAGACATGACTGATGATCTCCCCTAAAAATCTGGTTGTTAACTGATGCTGCACGTGAATTTGTGTAACGTCAAGTTTGTACTGCATTTGATGAAGTATACATGCGTGTAACTGGCAGCAGTAATACTCTGAAAGTGTGGCACTTAGCTTAAGATTTGCATTTCATCCAAGTTTTCTACAAGTTTTCTTGTAGGGTTTTTTCCGCCGCAAACTGATCCAAACAACCTTTTTCCAGAAACACTACCTGTCAAAAGGTTTTGAACAGTAAGATTTTTAATGTTTTTTTGAAGAAGTGTCTTCTGCTCACCAAGCCTGCATTTATTTCATCCAAAGCACATCAAAAACAGTAAAATTTTTAAATATTTTTACAATTTAAAATAACATTTTACTATTTGAATATATTTAAAAATATTATTTATTTTTGTGATCAAAGCTACATTTTTAGAAATCATTCTAATATGCTCATTTGCTGTTCATGAAACATTTTATTATTATTATTTGATGAAAAGAAAGATTCAAAGATCAGCATTTATCTGAAATAAAAAGCTTTTGTAACATTAGAGTAGCTTAGTAGCTTAGCTTCAGAGTCACTATAATTATTATTTTTTTTTTGGTTATAGAAATTAATACTTCAACAAGGATGCTTTAAATTGATCAAAAGTAATAATAAAGATATTTATAATGTTACTACAGATTTCTATTTCAGATAATGGTTGTTCTTCTAAACTTTCTATTCATCAAAGAAACCTGAAAAAAAATTCCACTCATCTGTTTTCAACAATAGTAAGAATAAATATTTTTTGAGCAGCAAATCAAAATGATTTGACCAATGATTTCTGAAGGATCATGTGACTGGAGTAATGATGCTAAAAATTCAGCTTTCAAATCACAGGAATAAATTGCATTTTAAAATATATTCAAATAGAAAACTTATTTTAAATACTTAAAATTATTTTACTATTTTTGCTGTACTTTGGATCAAATAAATGCAGGCTTGGTGAGCAGAAGAGACTTTGAAAAGTTTTGACTGGTGTCTGCAAGCTGACACTGACATTCACATCAGAGTTGTGTACCTTTCAGAATTTAATTAGAATAAATTTGATATGAATTCAAATTTAGAAAGCAAACAGAATGCAGAATTAGAATTAGTGTGTACAGAAGTAGAATTTTATAGAAAATAAATTTATAGCCAAGGTTTACATTTAGTAGATCAACTTCAATAGACAAGGAAACGTAATTTACATAATTTGAAATTCTTGGAACAGCATTTCATTAAATTTCTCTTCCTGTTATCGCATTTCATTACCATATTTGATGTTTATAAGTCTAAATTAATTCAGTTAATCATATCAAGTGGTTTTGTCCCTTTAGAAGACCTGAATTAAACTGCTTGATTCATATAGATTACATTTACAATGCCATCATGAACTAAAACTAAGAGCATTTAAAAAAAACACATTATTTGAAATAAAATAAATGTCAACTGAAGTAAAATATACAAAAAAAAAAAATCTTAAACTTATTTTAATACAGCTAGTTTCCAATGTAACATTATTTTTCACTTAGTTGAACTTGATGTACTAAAAATAACTAAAACTGGCATAAAAATGATAAATTATGACAAAAAAACAAAACAAAATAAACAATCAAAATTACTTAAACTTTAACGAAAATGAAAATGAAAATGCAAATGTAAAAACAAATATTAATTTCTTCATCTCAACCAATTAACACTAATTACTGATGTTAATATTTATGAATTGTTGTTAAAAGGAAACCCCGGGTTTTGAGACTTAATATAACGTAATATAATGTAAATGATGTCTCTTACTGAAATATGCAGTAGAAAACCCATGAAAGATTTATTCATATTTTGGACTATGTGGGGGTGTCATTATTTCAATGATGTGAAATGGTTGTACTCTGTGAGCTACTGCCACTACCTGATGCTATTTTTACCGCAACTCTGAAAATAAAATGCTGATATGATGACCACAGCTACTGAAAGAGCTTACAGGTGGTGATGGATATAAGCGTAGGCTTCAAACCAAATGCCATACCATCGACTTTCCCACAATGAGTCTAAATGCCTCTGGATATTGTGTGAAATCTGCACTGAGAAACTCCTTTAGTGGCTGCGGCTTCATGACAAGTGTCAGGATTTTTACATCGTTTGTAAGCTCTTTCAGTAGCTGTGGTACTAAAAGCATTTAGGCTAAAGTGGAGAGAACAAAGACATGGGTCTTTAGGAAGTTTTATTCATCCACAAGCATCTTCCCATTCATTTCTTCTCTTCATATCGCTAGGAAAGCAGTGAAGACTTACATCACTTCTATTTTTGCCCTTTGACTGAAAATCACAACCTAAAAAGCCGCACAATGTGGCACTGTATCAATTGTATTGCGGAAAAAATAGTGCTCACATAAGTTTTGTGAAAGTGCATGGAAAGGCCCTTTCCTTAGTAATGTGTTAAAGGAGAAGTCCACTTCCAAAACAAAGATTCACAGATAATGTACTCACCCCCTTGTCATCCAAGATGTTCATGTCTGTCTTTCTTCAGCCGTAAAGAAATTATGTTTTTTGAGTTTTTTTCAGGATTTTTCTCCATATAATGGACTGATATGGTGCCTCGATTTTGAACTTCCAAAATGCAGTTTAAATGCAGCTTCAAACGATCACAAATGCGGTTGTAAACCAGCCCAGCTGAGGAAGAAGGGTCTTATCTAGCAAAACGATTGGTTACTTTCAGAAAAAAATATACAATTTAAATACTTTTTTAATTCTCAAACGCTCGTCTTGTCTTGCTCTCCCTGAACTCTGTGTATTCTGGTTCAAGACAGTTAGGGTATGTCAAAAAACTCCAATCGTATTTTCTCCCTCAACTTCAAAAAAATCAGTTCAAAATCATCCTACATCACTGCAGAAGTACCGACCCAGTCTTTGCAAAGTGAACACGGAAAGAAGATCAAACACCCTTAACAAAAAAGGTAAAAGAGCGACATAGGACAATTTTGAAGTTGAGGGAGAACATGAGATGGGAGTTTTTGACATACACTAACTGTCCTGAACCGGAACAAAAACAGCCCAGGCAGAGCAAGACAAGACATTGTCATTAAAAAGTATATAAATTGCATTATTTTTATGAAAATAACTGATCGTTTCACTAGAGAAGACCCTTTTTCCTCGGCTGAGATCTATTGAAGCTGCATTTAAACTGCATTTTGGAAGTTCAAAATCGGGGCACCATATCAGTCCATTATATGGAGAAAAATGCTGAAATGTTTCCCTCAAAAAACACAATTTCTTTACGACTGAAGAAAGAAAGACATGAACATCTTGGATGACGAGGGGGTGAGTACATTATATGTGAATCTTTGTTTGGAAGTGGACTTCTCCTTTAAATATTTGAAGTACACACACCTCCTCCCGAGCAATTGTCATATCATCTTTAACATCCCCAAAAATGGTAGGCTGGATGAAGTAACCGCGGTCAGCTGCCGGCCCGCCGCCACACATGAGCTTAGCGCCCTCGCGCTTTCCGCTGCTGATGTAGCCAAGAACCTTCTGGAACTGCTTCTCATCCACCTTCGGTAAACAGAGGAAATACTAATGGATGCTGACTGAGAGATTCATGCAGTAGTTACATGTGTGTTTGTAACTAAACTGTACCTGGGGGCCCTGCTCTGTTTTCAAGTCAAAGGGATCTCCCACAGTCCTTTTCTTAGCTCTCTCTACGCTCCGCTCAACAAACTCGTCGTAGATGTTCTCCTGTACAAACGTGCGTGTGCCTGCGCAACAGCACTGGCCTTGGTTGAAGAACAGCGCAAGATGGGACTGCTCCACCGCCTCCTCCACTGCAAGCAAAAATACACTTTCATTAGAATGATCAACATACCGGTTTACTAAATATCTTTACTAAATTTTGTGTCCTTCTGTTTCTAAGAAAGCCATTCAGGTATGTGAAGGTGAATAAATGAACTATCTCTTCAAGCAGCACTGCCCTGTGGGGCCTCAGACAATTACAGATTAAATAATTTAAATAGGGTGTACAAATATAGGACCTACATAAAATAATAAATATAAGTAAAGACTATATATTATAAGTATGTGCAGGTCACACATACATATATATATGTATGTATATATATATATATATATACACATGAATAAATGCTCTTTAACTTTTTATTCATCAAAGAATCCTGAAAAAAAGTATCACAGGTTCCAAAAAATATTTGGCAGCCCCTAAATAGTATGCTGACATAAATAATTCTAATAATAAATCAGCATATTTGAATGATTTCTGAAGGATCGTTCACACTTTTGAACAGCAGTGTGCACATATATCTATCTATCTATATATATATATGTATGTATATATATATATATATATATAGGCTCTGATCTTTTACATTATTAGAAAATATGACAAGCCTGTGGCAACAGCAGTGCTGTTCCTGCCATCTAAACATGCGTTAAACACAAAAAACAACACACATTGCCACAAAAGTAATAATTTCTGTGACCTATTTTGTGCATTTCTGCCTACTTGAGCACTTTTAAGAAAGGTTTGAAATTGGTGGAAAACATAGTCCACATAGCCGCAATTCTACCCGACTTGAGTAAATTATTCAGATCATCATACATTTTTGTTCCACTGTTTACTGCATCTGCTGCATTTATTGCTGCTTGGTGACCGATGTTGTTTGTCAGTTGTTTATCATTTGGTGACTGAAAGCTTTATTTTTGGTTGTCCCCGTCAGTGTGGTTTGTGATAAAGGATAAGGTTCTTGCATGTTTCATCATTTATACTGTAAACTGTTGACAGCGTGATGAGTATTTTGTCAATGGTGAACAAAGAATGTTTATTCAGCAGTTACATGTGTATCTCCTCTCAGGCCGTCTGTATCGCCTGTGGGACGGGCCAGCACTGCCTTTAAAGGAGAAGTCCACTTCCAGAACAAAAATGTACAGATACTGTACTCACCCCCTTGTCATCCAAGATGTTCATGTCTTTCTTTCTTCAGTCGTAAAGAAATTATGTGTTTTGAGGAAAACATTTCAGGATTTCTCTCGACTGAATTTCCAAAATGCAGTTTAAATGCAGCTTCAAAGGGCACTAAACAATCCCAGCCAAGAAGAAAGAGTCTTATCTAGCGGAACAATCGGATATTTTCTATAAAAAAAAAACAAACAAACAAACAAACAAACAATTTATACTTTTTAACCTCAAACACTCTTCTTGTCTAATTCTACGTGAACTCCGTTTTTTTCTGGTTCAGTACAGTTAGAGTATGTTGAAAAACTCCCATCTCATTTTCTCCTCCAACTTCAAATTCATCCTACATCGCTACAGAAGCACCAACCCATGTTTACAAAATGAACATGCAAAGAAGATCAAACACCCTTTCGTCACCCACGTCTTGAACAGAAAAAACAAGAGTTCAGGCAGACCTAGACAAGACTTTTAAGGTTAAAAAGTATATAAATTGTAATTTTTTTTAATAAATGACAAATAGTATCACTAGATAAGACCCTTCTTCCATGGCTGGGATCGTTTAGAGCCCTTTGAAGCTGCATTTAAACTAGATTTTGGAAGTTCAAACTCGAGGGCACCATTTAAGTCCACATTATGGAGTAGAATCCTGAAATGTTTTCCTCAAGAAACATAATTTCTTTACGACTGAAAAAAAAAGGCATGAACATCTTGGATGACAAGGAGTGAGTACATTATCTGTACATTTTTGTTCTGGAAGTGCACTTCTCCTTTAAGCTTGTCTCATTAAAGTTTTAAAAGCTCCAAAACAGAGACCTGCACAGACCCGAGACGCTTAGACCCTTTTTTTTAAAGTTAATTTAGAAAAAAAAAGGAGCATTTTTTGTTCATGAAGGTTTTTGATTTTAAAAGTAACAACCAAGCAGCCAGCAGCAGACAGTGAGTTGATCATAGCCTATGTTTAATCAATTTAGCCTTCTCAAATCATCATGACTTGCCTAAAATAAAATCTATATGTGACCCCATAAGGGTCAGTTCTTTGAAATTGAGATTTATATATTTAAATGAATAAGCTTTCCATTGATGTATGGTTTATTAGGATAGGACTATATTTGGCCGAGATACAACTGAATCAATATTTGGCAGAGATAATTGATTTTTATTTGGCTGTGATCTGAGGGTGCACAAAAATCAAAATACTGAGAAAATCGCCAGTTGTCCAAATGAAAGTAGCAATGCCTATTACTAATCATGTATTAAGTTTTGATATATATTTATGGTAGGAAATTTACAAAATATCTTCATGGAACATGATCTTTACTTAACATCCTAATGTTTTTTGGCATAAAAGAAAAATCGATTAGTTTGACCCATACATTGTATTCTTGGCAATTGCTACAAATATACCAAAATATGTGCTACTTAAGAAGAAGGTTTTGTGGCCCATGGTCAGACATATTAAACATTTCAAGCATATCACAATGTTAGCTTAAACATGTAAACTAGATAAATGTGCACTGTTAGGCGCATATCCAATTGTTTGTGCGGACTGTAGAAGCTGGAGCACACTTTACTCAATGTCAAACGCTGAAACGTTAATTCATGCGTTTATGACCTCAAGGATAGATTATTGCAATGGTTTATTGGGTGGTTGCTCTGCTCACTTAATAAACAAACTCCAGCTGGTCCAAAATGCAGCAGCTAGAGTTCTTACTAGAACCAGAAAGTATGATCATATTAGCCCGGTTCTGTCTACACTGCACTGGCTCCCTATTAAACATCGTATAGACTGTAAAATCTTGCTAATTACTTATTACTTATATAATCTTATCACATTATAGTCTGTTACGTCCACTGCGTTCTCAAAACTCTTTGATAATATTTTGATAATTTGATAATATTTAGAATATCAAAAAAGCAGGCGGCAGATCATTTTCTTATTTAACACCCAAACTCTGGAACTATCTACCTAACGCTGTTCGGGATGCAGACACACTGTCAGTCAGTTTAAATCTAGATTAAAGACCCATCTCTTTAACGTGGCCTACACATAACACATTAACACATTTCTATATTTCAAATCCGTTAAAGGATTGTTAGGCTGCATTAATTAGGTCAGCCGGAACCGGGAACACTTTCCATAACACCCAATGTACTCGTTGCATCGTAAGAAGAATGGCATCTACGCTAATATTAGTCTGTTTCTTTCTTATACAGAGGTCACTGTAGCCACCAGATCCAGTCTGTAGCCAGATCAGATTGTCCCTGCAGTCCCCCGGCCCAGATGGTGGATCAGCACCTACAGACGACCTCTACATCCCTGAATGTCAGCGGGGACCACGTCAACTAGATGAGGCCCAGAAACAGATCATCAGTGAGGAACTTGTCACCTAGACAGCGCCCCCCCGACACATTCATGGTAGTTATTTTTGCCGGTGCTTCTCGGCAAGCTTTACCCTATTGTGTTTCAGCTGCACTGAAAGCGCGCTCGCTGCTGTTGGTGGGGACACTAAACCCCATCCAAGCCGCTCTTGACAGTCGCAGTAGCAGTGTTGCAGCAAATACTTTTTTATCACCATAATTTACGGATGTTTAAAACATAAAAATAAGGAGAAGCCAAACCCCCAACCCCAGTAACTTTGACATCATGAATACTGATTATTTTCTTAGCAGCCCCACATATTGCTCTGGCATCGGGCCTTCTGCAGGTGTCAGGATGAAAGGGTGAACTCACTATTAGCATCTGACAGAATTATGTTTGGACTCTTTCCTCCCAGCTCCAGTGTGACCTTCTTCAGATTACTGGTACTTGAGGCTTTCAGGATGAGGTGACCGACCTACAAAATGACAAGACAACACTCCAGTTGACTGACAAAACATACCTACTGTGAATTGCAAATATAATATCAAAGCCTAGGGTTGCTGCAATAACAAAACTGCACAGAACTCAAAACCATCTTTGTTATCACAGCAATATTCAGTAGCAGCTAAGCTAATATGTTTATTTCATTATTGAGGTTAAGTTTGACTTATATGCCTGGTTTTACAGGCAGGGTTTAGATTAACCCAGGATTATGCCATAGTTCAATCAGGACACTTAAGCAGCTTTTATAAACATGCCTGAGAAACAAAACAAAAGATTACTAGTATGCATCTTGAGACAAAACAATGGCATCAAAATATTTTAAGCCATATTATAGTTCTAACAGCTTAGTCTTGCATTTTAGTGTGGGACAAAATGGAGATAAACTATTGATGCACTAAAAAGAAAATGATTAGATTCTTAGCATTCAAACAGCTCAGTATCAATAGCTCAAATATAATTTTTACAATTAGTTTTTCATGTAAATGGCTGTAATGAACAAATAAGATTACATGAATAATTACTTGTACATAAATAGTTAATTAGTTTTGTCAGTGTTATTGCTTAATTAATATTGATGTAGTCAAAATACAATCATATGTTTAGACTGCATTTACACTACACAGAACCAAGATTTTAGAACAAAATTTTCCAACCTGCTGATATTTATTGTACATAAATAACTTATTTTCTATGATAACTTTACATAAAAATGAAAGGGTGTGCAATATTAGGCAAAGTTTTTATATTCAGAACAAAAGCATTACTTGGCCCTTTGGACACATCTTCTAGATTTCTAGAAGTTTTGCATAGGAGGATGAGTGTTATTTTGCTATGTCCCTTGCACTGCTCATTAAATTTGAAAGAGTAGAATACAGTCAAATCATAAAATTATAATTTTGTTCTCCTATTACTATTTTGTTAAATAAGAGAATTTGAGTGTATTGATCATTTGGTAATAAAAACAATATTTTTATTTAATATAAAAGAAGAGTTCGTCCATGTCCCTTGAGTGGTTGTCCACCCTGTCATATTGGGGAATCTGCCCCTTTAAGAAAATGCCATCCCCTTTAGTGACATCAGGACAACAGATTTTTTGTCTCTTCAGTGGCAGGAACTTCAGCGGCTGAGGTGAATAAGTTGGTGACTTTCAAACTGACAAATTTTCTTTGTATGAGTTTGTTTACTTGCTTTTCCCAAACTTAATGTGCACCCTGTCGGCATAAAATATGCAGGAAATGATTAGAATACAATATTTTCAAAATATGTACATTTAAATATATCCAATTCTCTTTGTTGTAAGCTAATATGCTATGTGTAAGCTAATATGTTATGTGTTTTCACAAATAAGAAAAAAAAAAACGTGCGAATTGTATGAGTTTGTTTAAAAACACATGGTTTACATCAAATCTTTTATGTATTTATAATTTAAAAGCAAACAAACAACCCTGTTTAGGAAATATCATTTGCATGTTAATATTGCAATGAAAACGTATTTAACAATAATATATAATGTTCATGACAGGGTGGACATGTCTTATGGTTTATGCTTCGAATAATGGGCCATAATTATCTAAAAAAAATGTGTGGGAGCTCAGCTAATATGTTTCTATAGAATGGAAAATTAAGATCAAAATTTTTGAGTATTTATACTGACCTATTTATTAAAAGGTTGACCCAAAAATTAATATTCTATCATCATTTACTCCTGCTCATGTTGCTCCAAACCCATAAGACTCTCTTTCATTTTTGAAGCACAAATGAAGATATTTTAATGAATACTGAGAGGTTTCTGTCTGTCAATTGAGTCCAGAAAATTGTCAATATTTCGGTGCTTTTTTCCCCCCAAGTTTTTGTAATGACATGACGGTGAGCAAATAATGACAAAAAAATAATCATTGTGAGAACTATCCTGTCCATTAGCATTCTGACCAAAAATGCATGTATTATAGGTCAAAAGTCTTGGGCACAGTAGATGCTTCACAAAAACATTTGTTTAAATTATACATTTTGCTTTAGTGTGCACGTTTTATATTTCTAGACACTAAATTAGTAATAAATATCGTAATAAAGCAGTGGTTTTTATATGAACAAGAAACCATCATCATCAACCTACATCATATGTTACAGCTCACACTATGAGAAATTTGTTAACCAGTTTAAGAATATCTTTTTCACAGTTATGCTCAGTGTTTCCCACAGAACTGAAATGAAGACTTTAACTGTATTTATCCAAGAAATATCCATTATTGAAGAAAATCCTCTTACATCAGTGGAGCCAGTGAATGCTACTTTGTCCACGTCCATGTGAGACGCAATGGCTGCCCCTGCCGTGGGACCCAATCCTGGGACGATGTTGACAACACCAGGCGGGAAACCCACCTACAACCAGTCAAGATGGTGATCAGGTGAGCAAGCAAATGACAGTGATCTTGTGCACATTAACTGTGGTGCTGTGTGTGCACTTGATGGTGGTTCTCCAGTGAATTCAGTATGGCTTCGCTATTAAAGGCTTCTTAACATATAGACACTGTTTAAAGAGTTGATGCAAGGATGATGTATTTTTGTAGGCCAAAACCTTTTTTTGAATGGGTTTTTAGCTAAA
>JAHKKF010509138.1:0-17389 GCA_019740295.1 Labeo calbasu
ACTATGAAATAGTATGATTTCAACCTCATTCTGTGATATGTGACCACGGCTGATCACAAAAAGGTTATTTCAAACACTTGACTATGTTATGAAGTTAATTTGGAGAAAAAGCATGCCAGTATCTTTGTTGGACAACAGGTTTGTAAACAGGCTCAAACACACGCAAAACTGCATCGCACACTTGCTACTAATACAGTTAATGTTATTCAAGGCTCAGACCGATTTTTGTCGCACTGCATAGTTTTGACCAAACCAGTTCCAGATTGGAGCTCCTCATTTAGCACTATACTAGTTTCACATCCGCCTTCAGCATGTCACTCCGCACTGTCACACACAGATATATGTCAACAACTAGAGTTTATCGTTATCATCGCGGGAAGGATAATTCTTGTCGTGGGGAAAAATTTTACCGGTATATCGCAAGCGATAAGATATTGCCCATCCCTATTCGTTACTGAATGAATCCATGTTTTTAAACAAATAAAGCGAGTCAATGATTCAGAAACCCATTCATAAAAGATAGCCACTTGCCTCTTTCTGAATGAATCTGCCATTTTAATGAATTGTTTGAATGAGTAACTAAATGACTGACAGTCATTTGCCTCCACCTACTGGTGGTTTGGTTTCATATTTAAAAGCATCATTGCATTTTTCCCAACATTTCTTATTTGTTTGTTTAAAAAATATTTAAAACATTAATCTTATAAAAAATATTGCAGTGTAAATGCATTTATAGAGAATATCTGTCACTTATTCCAGACTGGGGGAATTGTAATGTTTAATACATTTGTATTATGTGTTATTATGTTATATATATATATACAAAATTTATGCAATAAATACTCATAGTCTTCTGACTAAAATGGAATTTAGTTCATCTGAATTATTTTTAGTTTTAGTCTAGATTTAGTCAACTAAATATCATAAGGTTTAGTTGGCTAAAATCGAATGTGTTTAGTTACAGTGTAATGCATTTATTAAGCATTTCTCTAAAATTACCAAACTCATTGCATAGGTTTGATATTAAGGTTTTATCATGACAGACACAGATTTAACTCCTGTGACACACAACATGCCTTTATATTAAAATTAAATGAAACCACTTCTCATAAAAAAAACAAGAACATGGTGTTCTTTTCAATGAAAAACTAATGGTTATACAGGCTAGTTATTCATTCTTTACAAGAACTTGTTTACCATATTCTTCATTCTTTCAAGCAAACATATTTGTTTATATAAATAAATTTAGCTTAATCTGTACTAGGGCTATTAAATTGATTCAGGCAGGAGCAGTGAGTGATTTTCTGTCTTTCTTTTGTTGCTAACATCAATGCCACAGACAATAGCAACTTAATTAGGCTGCTGTCCCTTTAAAACTGAAATGCACGGATGCAATGTAATGATACACGTCCGATATTCTTCCAACTGTTTATGTTCACCCAAGACATAACCGAGTGTGTTTACATGAATACTTGTCAAAATGTATGTGACTTTTTAACGTTTTATAAGATTTGCAGGAGGTGTATGCTAGCTCATCTCCCGCTGGTGAGCAGAGCTCATTTGCATTTAAAGGAACAATCCATCACAATGGGATGATTTTTGCAGAGCTCATTTTGACAAGGTAAAAATTGTGTTGTTTTACAGAACCATTGAGAATTTTTAACCAAGGTATATTGTAGACTTTTCATTAAGACCCTAAGGAATAATATCAACTTGTGGAAAATGGGCATCCGATGACCCCTTTAATTGTGACATCACAATCATTTCCGTTAGACTTGTTTCTTCTTTTGAATAAACGGTGTGCTTTTCCTTGTGAGCATTAGACTATGTCTACCTGCTCTTTTGCATCTGACGTACTGTTTTCTATTATATGACCTCTTTAAAAGGAATCTCAATAGTAATGCTATTGTAAATGTAAGGAGTAATTCACAAACTCTGTGCTTTTAAAGAGTTTGAGAGGTCAAGTTAATAGTTCCAAAGTCACACAAATGGTTTTATCATTAAAATGCGGGTCGGGGAGGTAAGACACGAGCACTGATTAATAAACAGAGAGAGTGGTCTGACAGGGTCGGAGGTCAGCGATGCTGAGAAAGGGTCATTGGCAGTAATTGCAAACCTTTAGCGTATTTCATGATCGTGAATTGTTTTTTTGTTTTGTTTTTTTCGCCATTAAACTCTCTAATCCACCATAGAAGTAGTTTTTCTCATTTTCAGTTAAACTTTAGTGTAGTTATTGTGTATTCATACAGTATTTAAATAGCTTGTTCCGCGATGGTATCTGTGTTTAATGTGAGAATCGTTAAAAGTGACATACGGAGTTATTATCTGTAGTGAAGCGTGCTCGTCTTTCTCGCTGTTCAACAAGCAACATCATTTGTGTTTTCTTAGCTACATCATTAGCATGTTTCTCTGACTGCGTATTAGATATTGATTGACGCAGGAGGAGCGGGTAGGGAGAGAACATTCCAGAAGAGCCAAATTATCATGAGGATGGTATATTGGGGCGAATCGTTGTGGAGTGAGGTTTGAAGTGCTTTTTAGATGGAGAGAGAGAGACAATAGGACTGAATTAGCTCTGCTGGTGTCCCTGATAGCGCCGGTTGTAAAATGTGCGAAAATAACAAGGGCCTGACAGCTCGATCCCAACACCTCATCATCATCATCATCACCATGGGAACCAGCGTGCCAAGAGCTGCGGAAGAGACGTGCTCATTTTAACTGAGCTTTAAAGCTGCACTCGGCATATCGCGCTGTGGCTACTCTCTGGCACGTCGCATGCATTTTCTCCCTCTCTCTCTTTCTCACCCACTCACTTACTCGTGTATTCATACAAGCCCTCATATGCTTTTGCATCTATACAACTGGAAAGAAAAATCGTCTTTGTCTTTGTTGCTAAACAAGAGGGAACTTATTGTTGTACTGTCACTTCGCAAAACAGTTTTGCCATGTATTCTTCTGAATACTTTTGTTTGTGTTTGTGTTTGTGTTTGTGTGTTCCTGTTAGGATTTGTGTGTTTTTAATCTCTTCCTATGCAGCTTTAAAAGTGGCTGACAACTGGCAAATAGAAAGGAATAGTGTCGGGACATGCAAACAGGGTATTTGCATATGGCAAATTGTCTCATCAGTGTATGCCGCCCAACCAGCTGTCAGTTTTACCCCCCCTCCAAAAAAAAAAAAACAGCTGCAGAAATGAGAACATTTTCTAGATGATAGCAAATAACAGATTTTGGAAACTGTAATGTGCATGCATTTTAAGACATTATTTTTATGCAGTTGTTTTATATTTTTATGTTTGATTTAAAAGTTCATATCCAAGAAATGCCATTCTCAAACTCTGAATGCTAAATAAATGGGAACTAACTCTCATGCCATGCATGCCATTATGTCACGCAAAAGAAATTCATGTACTTATGTGGTCCTTATGTGGGGGAAAATAAAGCAGAAGTACAATAAAAGCATCTAAAGTAATTTCAGGATGTTTCCTATCATTTTAAAAGACCGTATGACAAAGGGTTCTAAAAATATGGCTTTATATTTAAAAAAAAAAAAAAAAAAAAAAAAAAGTGTTCCCGTGGCTCACTTTGCCCCAGGTTAGGGGTAAGTTGATCCGAGTCAGTGGGTAAGATGCACCAACTCCGTGTAAACTAACCATCTGACTTAATCTGATTCAAACCCATGTGAATTTACTTCTTTTAAAAATTATTTTTGGAATTTCTTTTTGCAAACAATCATATTTCTTTTCTTAAAGCTTACGTAAACAACATAAAACCCAAATAAAGTTTAAATTTCAGTCTTCATTTTTTTGACATTTCTGAAACAATATATTGAACAATTAAAGAACAAAAAAAGAGAGTTCACTGAGTAAAATAAATAAAAACTGAATTAAAAAAAATAAATAAATAAATGCTAATAAACATTTTATTTAAAAAAAATCTTGGCACGGTAGCTATGTTGAACAAGCCATTAGGGACTACAGGTGGAAAGATATGATTATAATGTGATGAAAAGCATCTTTTTTGATTCTTATCAGAGATCAATTTGGTGTACTTGTACATGTCACTATCAAATAAACTACAATTAATATGTATACATATGTGATAAACTAAAACAAATGTGTAATATCACATTAAAATACCAGTTTATACTTAAAGAATTAACTTAACTTCAGTGCCTTATGGTGCGGTAAGGTAAAATGCTGGCTCAACTTACCCCACAGCAACTTATCCACTGGCTCAACTTACCCCACTCTTCCCCTACAGCCAGAAAGGCCTAGATAGTTTGTTGTTTGTTGGTTTATTTGATATCCAGAGATCTTAATATGACTGCGCATTACAGTATTTTATTTATAGTGCCTGCTAAAGCAAGCATCCGTATTACTCATACGCAGGGTTGGGGGTTTTCAGAAGCCCCCTTTCTGGAGTGTAACTTGCACATTTGTGCTACAAATATGAATTATTCCTTAAATTGTTTTGGGGCTTATTTAGACATTAAAACCCTCCCACAACACCATTGTGACAGTGGGTACATTTACTTTTGAAAATCCACCTTTATCATTTTGCTTGCTTGATCCTTCAATTTATTGTTCATTTCATTATCATACACTTGTTTCTATCATTTGATAACATATTCAAAGACATGATCAGAGATAAAGGCAAATGTGAGAGAGTATGTTGAAAGCTACATTTCTGCCTGCACCACATCTGTTGATGTTTCTGAAAGTTCTTTTCTTTACACTCATACTGCACTTGCTATTCATTTTTGGTCTCAGATGAGAAGGACGAAAGCCACCATCACTGAGTTTGAATTCTGTTTTTTTGCTATCCCTCAAATTGTTTGTTAGGGTTATCACTCACTTCTGTCAACCAGTCATACTGACTCTTTCTGATGACACCCGGCTCTGTATTTTTCTGTCTCTATTTACAATCTTTGACATATCAACTTGAATAAAATTTCATCAAATCAAGCTCCATCTCGACATGACTGAACTCAAATTCCTCCTCCTCGTCACCTGACCTTTTCAGATTCTCACATATGCTTTTATATTGTAGATTTTCTTCATCTTGTCTCCTAAATGGTATCGCATAATGCATTTTTTCTCTTAGTTTTGGTGTAAATATTCAGTGCAAGCTGAGTTGGGGAAGCTGCTTTAATTGGACGGTTCACCCAAAAATAAAAATTCTGTTATCAATTATTCACCCTTATGTCGTTCCAAACCCATAAGACCTTCATTCATCTTCAGAACACAAATTAAGATATTTTTGATGAAATTTGAGAGCTTTCTGACCCTGCATAGACAGCAACACAACTACAATCTTTAAAATAGTCCATGTGACATCAGTAGTTCAACCGTAATTTAATGAAGCTACGAGAATACTTTTTGTGTGCAAAGAAAATAAAAGAATGACTTTATTCGACAAAAGCTCTTGAGATTCATCCAAACTATCTTAATTTGCGTTCTGATGATGAAAGAAGGTCTTACAGGTTTGGAACAACATGACGGTGAGTAATTTTCATTTTTGGGTGAACTATCCCTTTAAAAATGTAGCTTTCAAGTTACTCATTTAAATTAGTTTAACAGGCCATTGAAGCTGTTTAAGGGGTCAGTCTTGAAAATGAAATGCTTGTGTCCTTTATGCTTCTGTGCATCTTCCTCACACAAACTCACATCCCCAATGGCCCATAGTGCCCACTCCTCCCACCGCAGACACCCTCCAAGACATACTTCTGCTTAAAAGAGAAATGTCTTTGAAGTCCTGTCAGTTTCCGAGACAGCGCAGTCGCCCTGTCAACTCCGCTTAGCTGCGATCCCATCCCTAGCATCCCTCTGTTATCCTCCCTCAAGAGCCTCAATGCCCAAAAGAGCAGTCTGAGGTCCATTATGTGAGAGTTAGTGGGTTCAGGCCTGCGAGATGATTCTGAAGAATATCCGACGCTTATGTAAGCGAGTACAGTGCACATCACTGCCTGCTGTCCTGTTACAGTCATTTATGAGTCAGAAAAGGAACCATGAGAAATACATTTGTCAGAGAATGAGGATGAATCAGATGTGTGAAAGAGCTTTGAGATGGTGTGCCATCTCTGTTTTATTAATACGGGTTATGATTGTGTTTCAATGAAGAGGGTTACAACTATGAAAATAGCATGTGGAATTTAATGTTCTCTGTCTCTCTTTCACAATTTTTTTTAATGTTCTATACTGATATGATAAATAAGTAAATTCAGTGTATTGTAAAAAAAGAACTGTGTGAAAATGTTGAAAAAACTAGATAGATAGACAGATAGATAGATAGATAGATAGATAGATAGATAGATAGATAGATAGATAGATAGATAGTTTGAAATGAAGCTCTGTTTTTCTCTTTTTGTCTCCCAGTTTCATTCTCACGCTCCTACTCTTGATCCACCAGCCACATCCATATTTACATGGTGTTTCTATGCAGTGTTCTCAAACGACAGCTCCCCCCTGCTATCTTTAATGGAGGCTTTCCTCTCCCAGTGTTACTGTGTCAGAAAGCCTATCATTTGTAAAGCCGGTGTTTGCGGTGAGACGATGGTCGTCCGCTGTAAGTCAACGGGGCCTCCAGGACCCCCGAAAGAGTTGAAAATGAAGGCTGCACACGCAACGTCCTCAATCTCCAGGGAACAAATGTTGAGTGTGTTACGGTGCATTAATATCATCAAACACACCATGGGAATTTTTTGAAGTGCCACCATGCGCGGGGCTTTACACAGCTAGGAATACAGCCATTACGCTAGTGGTGAGGAGCTAGCAGCGATTTAGCTGTGTGTTACTTTCAAAAAAAGGAATCATTAATGTACACAGCTTTTCTAACACCATACTGTAAAATCAAATATTTTCGTGCAGTCTCTTTGGAAATCTGATTATAAGAAATGCTTTGACTTGTTTCTTGTGCTGTGCATTTTCATTTTGTCGTGGCTATGTAGAATTACATCCTCTCAATTATTGTTATTATTCATTTGCTGTTTCTTCAGCCTGGAATTTTAATCCAATTGGAGAAAATGGTAGGTGGTGAGCTGGTTTTTGTCACACCCCAGTGCTCTAATTGATTGATTAAAGTAATTGATTGGTTTGGGAGGCCCTGCAACTGATTAAAATGCTTTCAGACACGAGCAGATTGAAAGGCAGCATGTTCCAGCACACTCTCTGGCCCCCAGGGGCCCATGTCTGGCTCTCCTTGAGGAGCAGAGACAGTGGATGTACGTTGGTGTCTATGTGCGTGCCGTCCATCTGGTCAGTGGAATTAGAACAGTCTCTGGTTAGTTGGCTTACATGTGTCTTGTTTCTTTCCAAATCATTTAGACATCTATTGTTTTAGCTCACATAATCACTGCAACATTTGTTTGATTTAAATATGGTCTCTCTCTCTCTCTCTCTCTCTATCTATTTATCTATCTCTCTATCTATCTTTCTATCTCACTGTTTCTCTGTCCATTTGTCCATTCTGTTTGTCTCTGCCTGTCTCTGTCCTACCATCCATCCCTCCATCCATGCGGCCATCTGTCTGTCTTTGATTGTCCATCCATCCATCCCCCTGTCCATCTGTTTATCTATCTTTCCATCTATCTCTCTGTCTCTGTCTGTCCATCCATCACTTTGTCTATCCTTCCATCTATTTATTTGTCTGCCTCTGTCCATCCATCCATCCATCCATCCATCCATCCATCCATCCATCCATCCATCCATCCCTATCTCTGTCCATCTAATTATCTATCTCTGTCCATCAATCCATTTCTCTGTCTCTCCGTCAATCCATCCATCCATTTCTCTGTCCGTCCGTTCATCTGTTTATCTGTCTGTCTGTTCATTAGTTCATCTGTCCGTGCATCTATCTGTCCGTCCATCCATATCTCTGTCTGTCCATCCATATATTTATGTTTGTATCTGTCTGTCCTTCAGTTAATCCGTCCGTCTGTCCGTCCATCCATCCATCCATCTATATGTCTGTCTGTCGATCTGTCTATCTTTGATTGTCCGTCCGTCCATCCATCCATCCATCCATCCATCTCTCTCTGTCTCTGTCCATCCGTCCATCTTTTTGTCCATCCTTCCATCTATTTATTTGTCGACCTCTGTCTGTCCGTCCATCCATCTGTCCATTCATTCGTCCATTCATTCATCCATCCATCCATCCATCCATCCATCCATTCATCCGTCTATCCGTCTGTCCTTATCTCTGTCTGTTTCCATCTGTTTATCTGTCTCTGTTTGTCTGTCCGTCCGTCTGTCCATCCGTCTAAATACATTTTTTCGACTTTTATTTAGCTAATTATCAGCATTACAGTGGTGAACAATGCAGCTGGTACAGTGTCTTGCTTTGTGCATTTAGCAATAAAGTGCAAAAAAAAAATTATACAACAGCATAGCATTGCATTACATTTACAGCACTTTCATTGTGATATTGCATAATCAACTGGCACATGCACAGAGGGCACTTGCTCGTTGCTGAAGGTTGTCCAAAGGGTTTTGCTCCCTGTGCACTGTGACTCAACATGTTATGATGTCACTGTTTTTCCCCTCTTTTCTCCAGATAAATGCATGCTTTGCTTTTATTCTGTGTTAAACAAAAGTAGAAACATGGCCCCACCATCCTCAGGGAGCTTGACAGTCTTTCTCTCATGAACAGATGACAGGAGTGTTTTATCAAAGCAGGAGCTTTTGCTAGAGGCTGGATGTGTGAGTGTGTGAACGTGTTTTTCTGTGTGTGACCATGTGCCTGTCTGAGGATGACATGTTGATGAGGCCTGCAAGAGGCTCAGAAAATGAGATAAAAAAGCAGTGATTTGCTATTCACAACCCATTCAACATATGTGAGATATTTCTGAGTGGAACAAGATATTCAATGAAAAAAAAATGTATGGTGGACTTGATTTCACCTATTAGGAGTTCAACAGATTATAAGATTATATACCAAAATGCAGCTGAAAGATGCCAAAATTTCTTATTTCAAAGGAAGAGAGAGTTTTTCTTCAGAATAAGATGTACTGATGAAAGTGTTGCAGCTTGTTCCTTGTCTTATTGTGAACAAAGTTAATAATTTTGAAACGCTCTTTTTTTTTTTTTTTTTTTAGCTAGAATTTCTTTTAAACATTTGGTTTTCTAGAAGAAGTCTGGGAGAATAGATCTAATTATGAGTTAGTGGTGTATGAATTGGAACCTGTTTGGTTTGTGGTAATAGCTAACAGTCGTCAGGGAAGGCTAACGAGCTGTAACCAGGCACGGAACAGCCTTGGCTGTAGATGCCAGACTTCGGGTCCAGTAGAGGTTTGGCATCATACAAGAAGAGAAAAGAGACTCATGCAGAAAAAGAGAGAGTCAAAATTCAGGGGACATATTGACTTCTTTGGCAAGAACTCTGAGCTGTGAGTTTAAAAAAAAAAGAATAGACGAAAAGAAAAAGAAGAAACGAGCTAAAGAGAGCAGTGGACCTGTACAGGAGGGAATGAGAGCGAACAAGAACAGAGGAAAGAATAAAAGAGAGCTGAGCGCTGGTGGAATGCTGATCCCTGCATATTTAGCTGGCAGATGGCTGAAATACAGGTATTTTTACCTATAGTCATGTCAAATCACTCAGATCCTATAGATCAGGGGTTCTCAACGGTTGGGTTGGGACCCAAAAATTAGTCTCAGTTCTTTTTGGATTAGAGATACCGACGTCTTTGAAAAAAGCTAGATGTACTACAAAAAAAATACATGGGTTTTGATAGTCTACTATTTTAAAATTTTAGTGCCATTTTACAGAAAATTTTGTAGGTCTCCTAAAATTTTAAATATGTAAAATATTGTTGGACAAATAGTTAACCATCATGAACTCATCCCTGGTCAGGATCCAAAAATGGGTTTCAGGTTTGTTTTGTTCACACTTGCAGGGTTAAGCCAGTAGCAGTACTGACAATTTTGTGTGAACATGGCACACATTTACCGCTCTAAATGATTCACACTTGTGACTTTGATCATTCATTTCACGCGATTCACTAGCAAAAAACAGATCAAATTTAAAGAGCCATTCATTTTCGAATTTCAGCATCACTTGTAATGATTTTAAAAAAGCATGTATAGATGGGCGAAATGGATCTTTTTGAAACTCCAAATCAGTTAAACCACTGTGTCGCAAAATTCGAAGCGCTCCAATCAAATTGTGTATCGTGAATCACTTGTTTTAATCATTTCAAAAATCAAAAATCATTTGATTTAGATTGGGACTTCAGAGCGTGTTTGTGAATCATTTGACATAGATCAGGACTTCAGATCGCATATTGTGAATCATTTGATGTAGATCAGGACATCAGAGCACATATCGCGAATCATTTGAGTTTAGATCAGAACAGGTTTGTGAATCATTTCCATAATTGAACGATTCAAATCAAATGATTTGCGATACACAATTTGAAGTCCATATCTGAAATAAATGATTTGCGATACGCAAAGTTCTGATCTTAGTCAAATGATTCGCGATCCGCGCTCCGAATCCTGAAATTATGGTTTGTGACTTCAGAGCGTGGATTGCAAATGCCTGGATTTAGGGCGGAACTATGGAGCGGGTTCCCAAATCTTTTGCTTTACATTGGCGCTTCGGAGCACGGGTTGCAAATCATTTGATTCAGATCGGGACTTATATTTTATATGATTACAACTTGCTGAAATGCCTCATATTTATCTGTTTGACCCAGAATTTGGACACTTACAGTTTTGCTGTTACAAAATTAGCAGTTTTACTATTAATGTAATGTTAATGTTTCTGTATATTATTGAGTCTATGCAGCTCATTGTAACATTGAAATATTACATTTTAAGGAGCTTTTTAGTTTTGTAGTTTGTGCTCTTGTAACGGAGTATGTCTAAATCTGAAGCAAAACCAATTGGGAACCACTGATACATACATGGTGCCTTCAACCTCAGCTAAAACAATTTCAGCACTCCTCCAAATGCTGAATTTAATTGCTGTTTGGATCATATCAAATAGCACGATTGTCTTTCCACAGATGAGCGTTTGATAGCAGCCTGAACTCAAATAATACATCAATCCAGATCAAACAGACTGCGAGCTCTCGGCTTGTCTCTGCTCAGCTTTCATTAGAACTAACTGCCTGGGGGACTCAACAAACCACATATTTTCAATCCTTAGAGAAACCTTGGATTTAATGTAAAAATCAATGCTTGTTCTGCCTCTGTTTCCTATTCAGCCTTGTTCTGAGGTCTCACAAAAGGGGCATCGCTGTAAACAGATGTGTTGTATTCTCTGCTTTACTAAATTCTCATTACACTGCTAATAGAAATAAGCCCATGGAAATCCACAGTCACCAGGCTGCTTTTTTGATCATCAGGCTTGTCATCATAGCTTTTGACCTCTCTGATTTCTTTTCCTGCCTCCTGCAGATAATGACGACCAAACGAATGAAAAAGATGACAGTATGGGCCAAGGTGAGTGACAGCGTTTCCTAATGCAGTGTTCACAATTGCAAACAAGATGGGAAATTATCACTTCCAATATCCTGGAGCCCGACGAAGTTTAATCCACGGCATCTGAATCGCTCTCTCCATGATTAATCGAGCCTTTTGTTGTGGGTGGCAGCTCTACAATTGCCTGTAAACAAGAAAACAAGAGTCTGCATTTTCTCTCCGAATACCTGAAATAGTTACCATGTGCAACTTTGGTCTTTTGGCAAGTTAATTGAGATGAAGGTTGCCCGGTGTTGTGCGCTCACAGGCCTGAATTGTTTTGGACCATAGTCAGACTGATTGAAAGCTAATCGGACTCGCTCGCCATCTTGTCGGCAATGACACAATCGAACGTTATCAAATGGGAATGTAATTTGCTTGGCGTGTCTTCTTTTAACGGTGGTCCATTCAGATGCAAATCACCGTACCTTCTTTGTTGACTTTCAGAAAAGCAAAAAAGATTACAAGGCCTTCATCTGGAAGCCTCTTTAACTGTACATTAGCAGTGACAAAAAGAGATAGAAAATAAAGGTGTTTCATTGTGACTAATGCGCGTTTGCTACAGGAGCTAAATAGACAGCGGCAGGTACAGCATTACAAATGATTCAGTGCTAAGCTAATTCCCAGCGCTAGGCCCTTAAATCCGGCTTACATACCCACAATGGTCCCAAACCTGCTTAAGCGACTGTCAAAAGGACAACTGAGCATCATACAATGGTAATCTAATCTGGGTTTATCTCTTGCTTTAGGATGGACTACAAAACTGTACAGGTTGGATGATACCAATGTCTGAGAACGATATACCAGAGTTGCAGTCAGAATGCAGTAACAGTGATGTCATTGTTAGCAAAACTATTTCAAATTGTTTTCTTTAATTAAAATAAAGCTTTAATCAAATATATTGGATATAAAAAACCTTACATTACTAAAATTACTACAACTAAACTGAAATGTAAAAAAAACAATTAAATATTAATTCAAATGACAAAAACATAAAATTGCTAGAACTAAAATAACATTTAAAAAATAAAAAAAAAATAAGCTAAATTGAAATATAATAAGAATAATAATAAATACTATAATAGTAATTAAATAATACTAAAATAACACTGTATTGTTTTGTTTTGTTTTTGTTTACGTTTGTGTGTTGCTTGGCAACCACTTTGTTGCGATCACAACCGTTTCTGAGGAACTACATTGTTTGGCGGAAGAATAATGTTTGTATTAATATTATTACACTTTATTTGCTCTGTTTTATTTTGTGAAACTTTACTACGTAGTACTATACGGTACTAGAACCATATTATAAAAGCAATAAGCCTTGTGAAGCCGTGGTTTACAGTGAATTTATAACAGCTAAGGGGTTTTAGGCACTCCATTGCGCATCGTGCCTAACAACACCACTCAGCTGTTATAAATTCACTGTAGACCACGGCTTTTTGGGGATTGTTGCTTTATTAAAATTGTAAAAAAAAATATAAATATATATATGCTAAATTAAAATATAATAATAATAGTAATAGTAAATACTTTAATAGTATATAAATAATACTAAAATAACTCTGTATAGTAGTATTTGATAAAAGTGAATTTTGCATTCGATGTCCCTTTAAAAAAAAAAGCACTGCTACTATACAGTGTTATTTTAACTGCTGCTTCAACTTCACTTTGTGTCGGGCCTAACAACGCCCTTTAGCTGTTATAAATTCACTGTAAACCACCGCTTCACGGGGATTCATGGCTTATTTTTTTTTCTAAATAAAACGGATAGTTCCGGTCCTTGATTCAGATTGGTTAAGCTGGGTTCAAAGCTGTTGTAAATTACCCTACAAACATACACCTTTGTTGACATTTGTGTGTTTCTCGGCAACCACTTTGTTGCAACCCACAGCTGTTTCTGAGGAACTACATTGTTTGGCAGAAGAATAATGTTTTTATTAATATCATTACACTTTATTTTGTGAAACCTTACTTTAAACCTTACTTTTGTCAATTATCAAGCCGTTTTGATTTTCTGAGCAGTATGACATCATATAGCTCAGGCCCCACCCACAACTACTGACGGACTGTCCAGTATTATCATATTTTCACCCTCAAGCTGCTGTAGCGACAGCGTCTCGTAAGCAGTGCAGGTGTTTTAGAATTTGATGTAAAAGTGAACATTACAGTCTTCATTTTCGCCCAACATCAGAGTCACTGAGGACGCAGTTGATTAGTTTTGCTTTTGATGGTAACGCACCACCAAATACACAAAAAAAACAGAAGGCAGAGGCGGGGTGAGCAGTATCACCTGTGAACAGAGCTGTTTTTGACAAGGTAAAATAGGTGTTGTTTTACATGACCAATGAGGAATTTTAACCTTAATATATTGCAGACATTTCATGAAGACCCTAAAGAATAAAGCTGCCCTCAAATAAAGGTTTTTCTGTTTTTTCTGCATTAACTATTAGTCGCACATTTATTAATAAACTATATAAATCATAAAAATGAGCCTTTAATTGGCTACATAGCCTAACAAGCGCTTACACAAAAAACTTGTCACAGCAGCAGATATAATAATTATGAATGTGTCAGGGAAAAACAGCAAGGAGGCTGCATTAACGTTTTATTAATTTACGGATAAACTTGTGCTTCCTTTGTTTTTTGCTTAAGAGATGGCTATCTGTCATGCGGTGTTACTATTCAACTTCCACACTCCGCACAGATACTTGAATAGCGCACATTTTTCTACTTTAACATTAGATTGAGCGGCCACGTAAAGTTTCTACTACTTACATATTTTAGATGATAAGCCATATTTAAGGTTGATGAATGATAGACAAGCACTTGGATTTCCTGCCTGACGTACTATATTACCACACAGACCAGCTTTTAACAATCTGTCCGTCACAGACTCGCCACTTCCCATGGATTTTTTTTTCTGCGACTAAGCAACTAATAAAATTTTGGTCGACCAAACCTCTTCTCGTCGACTAACGGTTAGTCAACTATTAGTGGGCAGCCCTAATTAAGAATCATACCAAGTTGTGGAAAATGGGCATCCGATGTCCCCTTTAAATTAAGCTGGAAAACTAAACCCAGGTCAAACATGTCTCCAGCAGTCACTTAAAAGCCATGAAATTATGAGACGGACGTTTTCTGGCAGGGTAACAAGGCCGGCATTGATCGTTTCCACAAAAGTGGGATGATTGAAAACACAGAGGGTGAAAGGGAAGGAGTGCTAAACGAAGCATCTTAAAGCAGGAGAACATTTTCATACTTTAGTGACATGAAAAAAAAAGTAGCATGCTGTGATTTTTACTACAAATGTGAGAAGCTGTTCACAGGACTGGAGCTGTGTAAGCCAAGACGCCCATCAAAACCAGATCCGATCCAGAATAAGCGTTTTTTCAGCACCCAGCTTTGACTTTTTTACAGGCGGGCTATAAACCGGTATTTTGAAGCAGTCCGACAAGCGTCTAATAGCCCTCTGAACTACTGTAAGTTCTTCTGTTGGGGCTTTGTGCGGATGTGTTTACTTCTGCACAAAACCAGAGAGACCAATCACCTCTTTTGTGGACACTGTTATACCTCATTGTAAACACTGGACCGGGATGACCCCACATGGCAACACCTATCAGGATTCTATCTTGTTCACAACACAACAAGTATCACATCTACACACACACACACACACACAGAGAGAAGCTCCCAGCACCCTGCTTTGCCTGCCCCAGCAGTTTCGGCTAGCTTAGCCTCAGTTTCATTCAGTGAATGTCTGACTGGCAGCCAAGCCCTGGCCTTTAGCAGCGCTTCACTTAGCCGGGGCTCTGATTCTCTCTCTTTTTCTCTGGAACCAATTCAAAGGCTCAAATGGTTGCCATTCTCACATGGAATTGAGGCTTTTTTTCCCTTATCCCCCTGTATCAGCTCTCTCCCGCTCTCTATCAATCAATCCGTTTCTCTCTCTCTCTCTGTTTCACCTTCTTTTTCTTGCTGTCTTTCACCGAAATCCCTTACGTTACACTTTTACAGGCCCCATTTTTTATCAGCTGGCTTTTGCAGAGGCACACAAAAGCCCCTGTTGATGCAGAATCACCTGGTGCATGTATATGCTCTCCAGCAAGGCCTGCGACACAATAGCAGGATATTCCTTCGCTCATTTCACCCTTATCAGAGCTGTTCAGTATGGGCAATCTGTGCCTTGTAACCTTACATTTTTAGTGTGCTGGCAGTTTTTGAGTTCTGAGATTAATAGAGAGCTTTTTTTTTAGTTTATGCATATACAAAGGAGAACAACTACTCATAACTGTATTTCTTTTTTTATTTAGTTTTATTGAATTTAATGCTGGTGAAAATGAGGCTATGAGGGATAGGCTTAAAGTCTCTACAATGGCACACACTGTATAAAGGTCCTAGATCAAGTAATTTTTGCCAGCTCACAACTTTGTTTTATTTCTTTTGGAAAGATGTTTCATCAGCTAAACAATCAGTGTATTGTTAAACGACAGTACAATCTATTGAACGCACAATACTTCTGTCCTTCAGAGACTTGCTTTTATTCCTGCCAAAAATTAAATATGGCATTGTACTGACTGTGAATATATAACACAAGTAAAACTTTCTGATGGAATCCACCATAACTGTATTTCTTAATATTTATTGTGCAATTTGTTTTGCAGTTTGCTTTTCTTTGCTTTGTTTTTGCACCCAGAACACATTTTTTTCAGTTCATACTACTGTAAAATCATAATTAATTTGATTTTAAACTCTATGGTTAGACTTATTGATAATACTAATATTTAATTTTCTTTTCATTTAAATTTTTTATTTTTGTTATTTCTTTTATGTTTTCTTATCTTTTCCTTTCTTTCCAGTATCTATTGATACTACTGTAAAATCATAATAAATTTGGGTTTTATTTTATCTTATTTTATTTTATTTTTCAACCACCTGGCACACAATTATTTCAGAAAATGTAAAATTCTAGTTTTCTGGTGAAAGTTCTTACGGGTGGTGTGATTTTATCGACAGAGAACCCGGAGCCCAAGGAAGGAGAGGAAGATGATGGTGATCCTGATAAGAAAGGTATGAGAAAATTTCTGTTCTTGTGAGTGCAAGTTCAACTGTCAAAGTCAGTATCACCCAGCATTACCATCTTCCAGGCATTGTTGAGGGAATATCAAACTAAGTCTGGAAACTAAGTGTGGAAACCTGTTTAAGGAGCCATTAGCTTTCGAATTCTGCCGTTTCAGCCTCTTCGGTTGTGTAGCACTGAAACAATTACTTGCTTCTCAATAAGATGGACCAAAGATAATTAAATTCGTACACTGAAGGGCGGCAGCAGGCTATTAACACCACAATTTCTCCATTTGTCTTAAAGCCAGAGGGTTGGAGATTGTGTTTTTTCTTTCTTTCTTTAATATTAAAACAGGCAGCACTGATGTCTTTGGGGAAATTTCCCCAGGCTGGTATCTCTCTTCAATATGCAGCTCAAAGAACAAAGTCATTTTTTTTTTTTTTTTTCAGTAAACTAATACTTTAGCAAACAACAACCTACCAGATTTTTCTTGCTAAACAGCAAACATATTCCAGGACTGCACTTACAAACATTTACCATAGTTCCTGCCAAAATACTGATACTACTATAAAATCAAGTAATTATTTAATATTGTAGTTTTTCAAATATGTATTTTTTATATTTGTTTTTAGTAAGTTCATTTTGCTGGAAACTTTTTAAGGAGTATACTGTAATTAATTAATAAATTAAATAAATTAAACATAAAATAAAATATGAATGGCTGCTGTGGTTGCCGGAACGTTACTGTAAAAATACTATTTAAAAAAACTGTATACTGTAAAATAAAATAAAATAAAATAAAAATTCCTGCTGTGATTACCAGAGCATTACCATAAAAATACTGTAAAAATACTGTATACTGTAAAAAATA